>JAHHFK020000160.1:0-60812 GCA_024533555.2 Aedes koreicus | reverse complement strand
TAACGACGATTTTTGAAATAACGCGGTTTTTTTACGACCGCGTTATTTAAAAAATCGTCGTATAAATAAACAAGTTATTTCAAAAATCGTCGTAAAAAAACAGTTTTATTTGAAAAATTGTCGTAAAAAACCGTCTTATATCGAAAAAAACATTGTTATAACTAATAACTGTGAAAGTGCATATGCATTGTTTCAACGCATATTGCATTGTTAAAAGACAAAATTCGTGGTTATCATTAATGTATAGCTAAAACAGGATGACAATTATCCGTTTTTATCAGCATTTATGTATTTACGGTCAACTTTCCATGTCTCGATATCTAAGGGACCATCGAGATAGGGAGAGATCGACATTCAGAATAGAAATTGACTAGCCTGCTAGAACGATCCTAGAAGCATTTCGCGTTGCAAAAGTTTTTTGTGTGTATCTCGTATCCATAGCAAATCTCGATCGCTTGCTCCAAACACAGGTGAACTTGGTTTATCGCAGTTTTTTCATTGACATATCCCAAGTAACATTGCTAACACAATCCGGCTTTATTAAGCTTTATTGAGGTTTTATGAAAGCCACTTGAAATCAATTTGGTTTTATTATAGCACCAAGAGGTGCCAATAGGTTTCATATTTTAGTCAGGTTTATGAGAACCTACACAGCTTGTTTACAACGGTTTTAAAACCTAGTTTCTCAAATTCCTTTTACTCCTATCAAAGGTTTTGTTTCGACTTTATGAACTCGTAAAATGCTGTATTGAAATGCCATTTTAGGACTCATTGATTTTGTCTTATGATGGTAAGTTGAAAAAGCGTGTTAAAACCATTTTGCTTCCAGTAAATGCATTAAACGGCAAATTGGCATTGAAGGAAGTCACCATAAGACCAAATAGTTTTATAATAGTCATTGTGAAGAAAAATTGGCTTTATGGCATAACTGTGATTTTTTTCCAATCGCCATATTGAAATATAAGAAATAATTAAAATGTGGAAAAATAAATGCATCAAACTTTCAATGGTTTGCAAATAAACTGTAGATTGGAGACTAATTTCGGCATTTTTTTTAATAATCTCATCCATTTCCAAATTTTTTTCAGGAAATTCATGATTAATTTATCGAATATATTTATTTTAATTGGATGTATGTTGTTGTAAATTCGCATAATTTCCGAGGCGCATTAATTTTTGGCTCATATCGTGCCAATATTCACCATAAAAATAATTGCGCATATAATTGCGCATATAATGCCATAAAACAAAATTTCCCGCATTACTAGACCTTTTTTTTTGACTGCGAACAAAGCAGAACAACAAAAACCAACCTCGATTTCACAGTGAAGTTTGATAGCTGTGGCCATTTAGCCACATTCTGGTTTTAATGGCAGCCAATAGGTTTTATGAAGGTTCTCAAGTGGTCATAACATCTTTCACTAGAACATTTTCAAAATCTTTATGTTCTTATAAAGGTTTTATTAACTTGTTTTCACAACCGTCTATAGAGTGGGCCACTTTGTACAAATTTCGGCATTAAAGAAGCATAGAGTTGGTAGTTGGTAGACAAAACAGTTTTGAATGTAGTTTTATCAACCAAAGCCGGAGGAGTGCTATACGGCTGGAATTAAACTAAAATTGTTACTTGGGATGGAAGGTAATTTGCTCACAAATATTTTCAAGGGACTATAGACTTAGATCATCGAGATAAAGAGATTTTCGAGATAGAGATACTAGAGACTATGTTGAAGCAAGCCGTGTTTTGCTTTTGCTGCGTCGTTTTCGCGGAAATAAAATTAAAGATATTCCTTGATCCAACTAAAATAAATGGTGAAATTATAGTTTTTCCGAGTGCTTTGCGTAGGACGTTGTGAATTGAATCCCTCTCATAGTGTGTTATGGTCGTGTTTCGTGAGATTGTTTTTTTCCCCATTTTTTGTGTTTTTAGTGACCCGCTCCCGCACCCGGGCGAGCTTTCCAGCATCAGATAAGGAACATTGGTGAGGTCGTTTTATATTATCAAAAATATACCTTAACTTCCATTTTTGATTCTGGAAGTGTGAAAACTCTTCACATATCCATTTGATGTGTGAAGATTTTCATGCGGGGCTTATTGTATATGAAGATGACCTCAGAATGTACGTGTATGAACAGGCATTCTTGAAATGGGTCGTTGGATTTTCAATAGAGCAGTCACCTTCAATCTCCAGGGCTAAACATGTTTGCACATCGTGATAACATATAAATCAACGAAGAAATGCAGCCAAGTTTCTTCCATAAAAGCACTGCCGGTCAGTGGGAGATTGATTGTTAAGACACACACACACAGAGAGATACCAGAGACTATGTTATTAAGAGAAGCGCGGAGAGAATAAAAGTTAATTGGGTTACACGGCCAACTGATATTTTGTCTGTATGTTTTGGCAATCCCAAATTTTGTGTTTACTTCGAGTGACTTTCACAAGTAGCGTGTATTTCGTCTGCTGCAGCGTTACGATAAACAAATACATTGTTGTCAACAACAGTCGTGTGCATTTAATTTCAGAATTTTTTCCATGTGACTAGTTCTCCTTTTTACACACACATATAAATAATTACTACCGAGTTGAGAAAAATATGATAACAAGAAAAAATCTCTAGAGAACTCATTATTGTGGAGGGATTGTATATTTAGCTTTAAATTTTGAATTTATTTAGTGACTAACTTATAAGCAGCTGCGGAAAATCTACAAAACTGTAGAATCAGTTTTATTGATGTATGTATGTATGTAAGGTAGCCACCATCCCTTCTAAGACCTTGTCATGTATGCAGCTCCACTTAATAGCAAGATCAAATAGAGTTACCGGGTTGCATTCACAGTAACGCTGTATGAAGGGCCAAAAACGGTGGGGCGGACCCGTAAGCAGAGACACTTACGCGAAACCCGCGGGAACATAAGATTCTCCTTCCAACGATACGATCCAACAAATCGAATAACCCAATTCGCAATACTCATTAAGCTTTCTACGGGATGGCTTGTTAAGAAGGGCGCGTCACTCTCACTGAAATTGTTGGAGTAGAATTCACAGCACCACAATCGAATCGGTAGGATAAAGAAAATGATACTGTTTGTTCCCTCCTAGACGCCGGTTCTCATACCACTCCATTGTCCAATTCCAGCTTGAGTGATACCCTGATGCTCCCTCCCTTCCCAATATATATTTAATGTCATATAGTAATGTATAAAATATAGTGAATTAATATTATAATTATAATAAATATAGCGAATGAATATTATACTGACAAATAATATAGTGAATGAATATAAGAATGAAAATAACAATTCCATTTGTGGACCTGAAAGTTTATACAATGTAGCTGCGAGAAAAAAAAAATGATTTAAAATTATCTCATCAAACTTGGAATATCCATGGATAATCTGAAATTATATAGCAATAGAATAGTAAACCTAAAATTTCGATGTGCTGTTCCGTTTCCTTGCAAAAACTTATGTAGTGAGTCTCATCGGAAATAGCGATTTTAATGAAATTAATTTAAATGAAATTATGTTAAAATTATGTTAAAAACATTCTATTGAATAGAATCAGTTTTATTGATTGACCAAAAAAACCTCAAAACGTTTAAAACAGTTGATCACTAACATAGTTGTTCCGAATCTTCCGCAGGGACACCATTCCGGTCCATGTTCCGGTCAAAACTGTGGATTCATTCTAATGAGATTGTTTCTCTGGACCGAAATGAGCGCAACTACCGCAGACTGAAAGATATCACGGTTCCATAAGACCCTATTAAATGGTTTTTGATTCGGTTTTTCACAAACCGTATGTCGTTATCTGGTTTCAAAAATGGCGTCGGACATCGATTTCCGACATTAACACGTCGTCCCTTCCGAAATACCCATATTGTAGAATGTTTGGTAGCTTTTCACAAACCGGAAGTCGCCATATTTGTTTCCAAAATCGATTTCCGGCCTTTACACGTCGTCTTCGCTCCGAGAATATCCATACTGTAGACTATTTGACAATTTTTCACAACCCGGAAGTCGCCATCTTGGATTCCAAAATGGCGTCGGACATCGATTTCCGACATTAACACGTCGTCCCTTCCGAAATACCCATATTGTAGAATGTTTGGCAGATTTTCACAAACCGGAAGTCGCCATATTTGTTTCCAAAATCGATTTCCGGCCTTTACACGTCGTCTTCGCTCCGAGAATATCCATATTGTAGACTATTTGACAATTTTTCACAAACCGGAAGTCGCCATCTTGGAATCCAAAATAAAATATAATAATATAATATAATATAATAAAATATCATGAATCTAGTATCGACAATGGTCTACGATTATGAAATATGTGTTAACATAACATTGCTTTCAATATTCCATTCAAATTCTGATTTTTTTTTGGATTTTTTTTTAATTTTCGGTAAAAGGGACCACTTTTATGGAAAAAAAAGTGGGCCACCCTAACGGAATAACACATATTACATGTTGACAGTGACTAATGATTATTTAAGAGATGTTTAAATACTATTAGAAGTCCATTTAAATTCAATTTTTTTTTAATTTTTCATCAAAAAGGACAACCCTAATGGAAATTAAGTGAGCCACCCTAATGAAATATCACATATTATATGTTACCAGTTGCCAATCCCCCCAATAAAAAAATCCCCCCCCCCCCAAAACTCCCCCCACCCAAAAAAAAAAAACACCCCCCACCACCCCTCCCCCCCTCTCTCCCCCCCCCCAAAAAAAATCGATTTCGGAAATTTCATTTACCTTACCTACCTTGGGAAATTTTTCATGGGTTAAAAAGTAAAACTTTGATCGCTTTGGGTAGGCTGACCAAAATAGTCTGGGAGTAAAAACGGGACACGTGACTAAAAAAACAAGACACTTGGGCTTATGATTTTTATTTTCCTATCAAAAACATACAAACGTATAATCATTGCTTCGATGTACCTGCCTTATTATCTACGAAGGAATATTTAGACGATGAAGACACTTTACGCAGTAGAATATGATTTTTTGAAATTTTGTCATAAAATTTATCACATTCAAGATCAATGTTCTGCTTAACAATTAACATCGCTTTCATGGTATCAACATTTAGCCGTGATTTTTCGTTTGTCCACATATTGTTCATAGAAGAAAAAGTCCTTTCAACTGGTGCGGTGCTTCCAGGAAGGCACAAAACATAATCGGTGAGCTTTATGAATTCCTGGCAATTCAGAAATTTGTTTTCCATTTCTGTAAATATTTCCACCCATCGGTTTGAAACCGACACGGATTCTGAGTTCCACCTTTTTAACTCCCTGATTATTACTTCTTTAATTAATGTCCATTGTTCAAACAAAATATTCTCCTCTATTTTAACTCCTGGCAACTTTTCGCTTAAGCTACTTTGAATCTCTGACCATTCAGGAACGGACTTCAGTAAAAACCACCTATATTGCTGAGTTTGTCCTAGACTAGTTCTCCATTTTTTGATGTACTCCAATGCAGTATCGTAAAAATTATTAACAGTCTGAACAAATTTTGCTTCCTGAATTTCACCGGAATCAACAATTATTAAGAACGGTTCGAACTTCGCTCGTCAAAAACATTTCGTCTCTTTTATGTTGAATAATTTTCACAAAATCCCCGAAATGAACAGCAACTTCTGTGGCAGATACATCGTCTCTTTCAACAAAGCTGATGAATGTTTGGAATGTCACTAACTGATCTCTAGTGAAAAGCAGCCACAGTTTGAGACAAGGATTCTCAAATAAATCGCGTAAAGCTACAGGACATTTTTCTTGCGAGAGATAATATGAGCGCAGCCCATCGAACATGCTGAGAATCCTATCGATTGACGGTCCGAGAGACAGAAATCTTGTGTTGCCATGCTCAAGCAATTTAGCGTAATTTTCACCGACAAAATCACAGAAACCTTTCAATTGTTCTACACGGACCGTGTAAATGTAAAAATATTTATAAACTTTCACTGCGAAACTTTCAATATCAATTGGCAAACAATCGACTGCATGTTGAAGGCAATTGTGTAAAATGTGGGCACCGCATCCAATGCCAATAATTTCTCGCTGAAGCTCAGCTTCAACTTTACGCCAAACATTGTTTTTGCCGAGCCGCCTGCAACCACCGAAATTGGTGTTCGTATTATCCGCACACAAAGCTGCGATTTTCTCTCGCAAGTCATATCTGTAACAACACAGTGATAATATTGTTACGCAAACAAACCTAGAGTACATAAAATAAGCAAACGAGAGAAAAAAAATTACCTGTCACACACAGTCATCAACATGGAGCATTGAAGATCCGAAGTTTCCCCAGGTAGGGAAACAAAATCCAAGATTTTGTCGTGTACGCCACCATTGGGAAGAAAATACCGCACCATGACCGGGAACAGTTTGATGTCCTTTTTGTTCGATGCATCCACACTTATGGCCACATTGCTCACTTTTCTCAAGTCTTCTACCAGCTCTTCGACAGCATACGGTGATAAAACATTCGTCACTATTGCCTCAGATTTGGTACGCGCCGAGGAGAACTTTGGATCATAGAGTTTTTTGATCATTTTCGATAAACAATCATTTGAGCGGAAACTTTGTGCATGTCGCACACAATGATAAGCAAAAAGTGCCTCACTTGCTGCAACTTTGAAACATTCACTTTCATCACGTTTCACCATAAACGAACTGATGTTTCTAGAAGACGCCAATGCTCGTTGTGCCTCCGTACCCACACCCCACAATTTTATACTTGAAAAACTTTATTTCTAATTTTCATATAGAAGCTTACTCAACATAAAATCATGAAGATGTGTTACTCGGGTATGCCTCTGGCTCCGAATATGTTGGCTGATGTCACTCCTTCCACCATGAGCCACCGAAAAACTAGCATTACACTGCGTGCAAATAACTTTAGCGTTATCACTTAACTTGCTGTTACTGCGATCTAGTTTTATAAACTTGAATTCTTTTTGGAGTTCGTCGTTAAACGTGCAAATCTGTCGCTTCGACATTTTTTAGATTATAAACAGTCGAGTTCGGCTTTGCCCTTGCAAGCGGTCAAGCTTCTACTGCTAAAGAGATGTTTCACAAATACCTACTTACGTGTTATTCGTTTGCTGTTCACAGACACAGACACTGCCGTCAGTCCGTCAAATAATGCATGCTTTATGTACGAAAGCAAAAGACGAAAGATGTTTGTTTTAGTGTTTCTCTCGCTCACGCACTGTTGACAGTTTGTCTGTTAGCGATGTGTCAATTGACAAGCCGTCAATTGGCAGACTATCTCTCTCGCTATCTCGTTTGCTTCGAATACACTGATCAAAAAAACGAAATTTAAAGTAGATGCTCATTTGTTAAACTTTATGCAAAGATAAATGCAATATTTTTTTTTTTGGCGTACCCGAAATACGGTACAAATTGATTAAAAGACGGGACAGTAAAAAATGGTTGAAAAAACGGTACTGTCCCGTTCAAAACGGTACGTTTGGTCAGCCTAGCTTTGGGGGTCCGATTGAGGTAAAATTTTGCATGGGGACTGCTTTTGGGGAGACAAAACTTTTGAGCACTACTGTTTTTTGAAATTCGATGTCCAAATTTTTCCCATATATTGGATTGGCACCATAATGTTTATAGCATGTAAAAGCCCTCTCACCGTCGAAAAGGTGAAAAATTTGACTTACGAGAGGGTCTTGCAATAATTTCGTGTTCGCCATTTATATCAGCGTTAAGATGCATAGTCGGGGGGAATTAAGAGGGTCACACGAATGCAGTAGGGAGCAAAATTTATAAAGTGGCGGGCTCGATTTAAAAATCAAACACTATTGCAGTATTAAATGTGGAATGAAGAGAAGAAGATAATTTTGAACCATTGACTATCCGATTTAGTGAGCCCCGATGAGTAAAACCAAATTTTCAACCTGTTCATAATCAGATATACTGAAAACATGTCGTTTAAATTTTAATGCAAAATATTTCTGAATTTTTGTTCAGTCGAACGAGAGTCACGTTCATAAACCTTTCACTTTAGTCTAACGCTCTCATTTTCAAACATTTTGAAATGACACCCGATATGGGAAAGATAAACGTAGTTCTGCGTTGAAATACACGAAATTTATAAATTGGTTTGAACTGAGTTAAGTAGATTTTAACTGCGTTATTCTGTAGAGTGCTGTACACAGCCATAATAATCATAAAAATATGGCTACTTTTATCTCAAATATATGCAACCAACGAAGCACATGATCAGCTGATTTTTGTTTACCGCAAGTAAGCATGGAGTTCATACAACCATAAAACATTTCACAACCACACATAAACCGAAGTGCAGCTAACCCGATGGCGATGTTTGCCTCTCTCTTGGTTCGGTCTCGCGATAATGTTCCAATCAGACGGATACCAACCAGTCAGAAAGCGAAACATTTATATTTAAACAGTTTATCTGCCACCCGAGGATTTACATATTTAGTCATATTTGCCATCATGAGCAACTTTGTGTGTTATCAGCTGAAATATGAACAGTTGTAAATTACAAATCTTCTTCATTGGAATTTTATACGTTATCGTTTCACACTATCTGGTGAAGAGCGCGAAATGGTATGTTCTCTTTGCTGGTCAGTAAGTAATAATTTTGCCCTGAAGGGTTAACTTGCATCAATTGCGACCAATTCCGCCTACGGATCGCTCTGTCATAGATGTGGGGATTTCCGTGCAGTCATAATAACAAGCTGTAAGGGCGTTAGCTAATCTCATAATCAGCTGTTGAATAATTTTAAGTTATTTTGCAGGAATTAGTGTACGATTTAGAGATATGAGACACCCAGCAAATCAACAAAAAATAAATTGACAGCTTCACTCGCAATGTGGGCTTGCTCTATAATTAGAACGAAGCCATACAAGTGATGCGAAATTTCTGAGAGTGACCATGAAAAAGGATACTATTTTGACAGATATGTTAAACAAAAACTATAAGATTTATCACTTACTTTCATCGCTCTCATCCAGTAGTAGACCTTCATACTCGGTTGCATTGCTCCGACGTCCCAGCGGCATTCTCAGCTTGTTCCGAATTCTTAGGAAAAAGTTGTTCATTGCACAGATTTGGCAAACGAACCATTAACAAAACTCAACAAAAATCACTACTTAATGAACGAACGATTGAACAAAAGAAAAATAAACACCAAAATCAACGATCCGCAACGAAAGTGAAAGCACCTATCATCATAACAAACACAGAAAAATTCACCTCTGCTTATAAATTTCACCTGTCACGAAATAATAAGAACCTGCACTTGAAATCAACACGCTAAATCTGTTAATAATTTATAACTGAATCAAACACACCGAAATCCAATTCCTTCGTATGAAAATAAGAAAGAAATACAGTTTGAAAGAAACTCAAAAACAAAAAGTTTCGCTTGCTAAATTAGCAAAACCGTTCGACGAGACGACGAGACGACGACGATAAGGCCTCTTCTTCTGTGAGCTTTCCTTTGCTTTACGATGGGTATGATAGTGTACGAGTATGCGATTGCATGTACCACAAAGGCAAGTACGCGGATGGAGAGTGAAAAAGATGGAACGACCAAATTGCATCGCACTTGACCACAGATGGGCATGAAGAACGTCGGCGATGCGGCGGTAGTTCGCCAAAACAACATTCATCCAGTCGTTTTTCTGTTTGGCGAAGCCAACGTGATGTGCACCGATTTGTATGTATATTGGAAGCAGCATGGCACGTGCGAGAACTAGCGGGTGTAAGTGTTTTGACAGATGATAGAACACGCTCATTTGAATTTACCCAAAATTGAGTAACTTGTACCCATTTTCATAAAACAGGCTGAAACCACAGAGAACAGACGTTCATCTTCGGTCTGCTACTTGTGTAAAACTTTGAACCGACATTTCAAATGTATGTCGTTATGCTCCTGGTAGGCGGCGCTGCAGTTGTGCGATAACAGTCACGTCAATGTTTATCAATACAAAGCCTAGCACATAACTTAAAAAGTTTTGTTTGTTTTTCTCTACATTTGCTTTTTATACCGGCTGCCCATATTAACTTTTACACACGTTTTTCAGGAAAAGGTATATGGACATCAATGTCTGTTCTCTGTGCTGAAACGTCAAACCATGGGTAAGGCGATTTCTAAAAGTGGGTAAATCTCGGTTCTTCATAAATCTGGTTCAATCTTATTTCCCCACTTTGTTTACAAAATCAGATACGTCTGTTTAAAAAAGTACTCAAGATTTCAGTTCGAATGCTTCGTGTGAGCCTGTGCACGCTATAAAAAATTGACTTTTACTGTGAGCCATGCTTTCAAGCGTTCTGTGAGAGTGAGTGACCCGCATAACGAAAAACTATTTGCTATATAGTGAAAACTATATTTCGAATGTAAGATATAGTATCACATTTTATGTTATTGTTATCGAATAGTTCAATCTCATTTTCACCATACAACCTCTACATTAACACATATTGTTAATGTATGCCATATTGTCATTGAAAGGTTTTTTTATTGTCTGCACTTGGTCTGAATTATATACCAACTTTTTGGTATACAGTGCAGCAACAATTTTGTTCGTGAAAATTGCAGTTTTTTTTATGGTAACCTAACTTAACCGCCTATTCAGCATATTGTTATTTGGCCTTTTACCATCTGACAAATTGTTTAAAGTGTAAAGGAGATTGTTAGTTTATAGTTGTCAACTATAAAAGTAAATGACGTAACAATAACGGAAACGGTCGCCAACAATAAGGGAAATGGTTTGTGATTACGCGGGGAGACAACACAATAACACGGCTCACAGTAAAAGTCTCATTTCGCGCGCTCGGCACCATCGTACTGACGTAGTAAAGTTTGTTTGAATCTACACTCAGCCAAATAATCTTAAAAATTTCATAAGGTTCATCTTATGAACATTGCTTTAAATTTCATAAGGTTGACTTATGAATGGAACGAAGGGAAAGAAGACATATGAATGGATTTTGTTTTACACGACGTTGTTCTTGTTCGCCTTTAAGCTTTCATATTTACAAGTGTTGATATACACTAGTGGTCAAGTCTTCTTCTTTAGCATTTCAAGCTTATTGCTTTCGCAATTAGCTTATTGCTTGCTCTCAACTTAGTGTTCTAAATGCACTGCCACAGTTATTAATTGAGAGCTTTCGATGCCAAGTACCATTTTTGCATTAGTATGATTGTGTGGCAAGTACAATCATACCAACAATCAATGTGCAACTAGCGATTTGAAATTGGTTCACTGTTGTAGAACCCCTAGTTCCGAAGTGCACCTTGCAGTCTGCACCTTGCCATGCACTCTTGCGCTTTTCAGTATCACCTTTTGGTACTAGTATCTTTGGCTTTGTTTTGATTCGGTATGTTATTTTGAAAGAATATTTGAGAGTGTATTGGTGTGAGTTACGGTCTTAGGGGCAACCATTAAGCTTGGGACCGAGCTTGGGACCGGTGTGCTAGTACTTCCTGAGCAAAAAAAAAATCGTTTTCTTCATGACTATCCACCCGCTGATCATACGCTATGCCCAGGGAAACGAGAAATTTTCCTTAACGAAAACTTCCTAGACCAGACCGGGAATCGAACCCAGCCACCTCGAGCATGGTGTTACTTTGTTTACCGTCTGAGCTAAGGGAGGACCCCTTTAGTGGTCAAGTCACTGGACCCATAACCTCAACGTTCAAGGTTCGAATCCAGGTTGCTCCATATTTTTATTTTTTCAACATCATTATATTTCATAAGGCAAATTTATGAAAATCATACTGCTTTCTTATAGCAAATAATCATAATGCAATCTTATGAATATCGAAGGTTTATTTCACTGAGTGTAGGTTTGCACAGGATAGCGAACTCGAACTAAATTAATTCTTAAATAAACCTATATGGGAACGTCCATTAATTATGTCACGCAAAAAGTGACTTTTTTAGCCCCCCCCCCCTTGTCATTTTTTTGTATGGACCTTCAAATTTGTTTTATGGATTGTCACGTTTTCTCAACCCCCCCCCCTTCCCCCCTACTGCGTGACATAATTAATGGACCTTCCCTATTTGTACTTTTTCTTCGAAGGAAAGATTATAATAATATATTGCTTGTTGAGCCAACTCATCGAATATGATGAAAACACTGCCTTCTGATGAATAACTTTAACTGTTGTTACCTTCAATTAGTTAGTTCAGCAACATTATATTTTAAAGAAATCATGTAATTGAGGATTTACAAGCAATGCTGTACCTCTAAATGCTTTAAACGAAGTGCAATAATTCTCGAATACTTTTCCAAATGGACGTAGGTAACATTTGGAGGAAAATAAGAAATTGAACTTTTTTGAGTTTATTTTTATTCCTATTTGAAAACCGGACAGGTTTATCCCAACAAACATCGGTGTTGAATTAGAGCTTGTTCAAGCAAATTTGGAGAAGCTATTCAGCTGTTTCTTCTAGAATAGCTGAATAGCTTCTCCAAATTTGTTTGAACAAGCTTTTATCCAACACCGATGTTTGTTGGGATCCCAATTGAATTCAATTAGGCTTAGTAACGTTTAACGCACGCACACTACAGAAGGAAAATCATTTGGAGGAAAACAAACCATCATTTCTTTGCATGTGCCAGAAGGAGAAAGGTGATAAAACGTCAAAAAGCCTAATTGAACGGCACATTGGTAAAAGATTTTACATCACTGTGCGTAAAAATTACACAAGGAGTGAAAATTCAAGTTTCGGTTAGAATTTTTGTTTTTTACAACGGTCAGCAATAGAAAAAGATAATACGTCATTTTGATAAGTCAGTATGAGAGATGGCTTGTTACTTTCGTCAAAATGATACGCTATTCTGCGAATGACAATGTTGTTACGTCGAAATGTTAGGTCAAGTTGACATATTTCACACAGATACGCCAAACTTATCAAAATGACGTATTATTTTTTTTCTGTAACAAAACGTTGTAAGAATATTTTTCTAAAAATTCTACTTTTACTAAAAAAAAATCTAAATTGTTAACCTTGTGGTAAAAAGTCTTTTACTAACGCGCCGTTTCGGGGAATTCAAATGAAATAACAATGTGTCACAAGTTGCTTTTCAACAAAAGCGACGTATCACCATTATTCCCAAAAAGTGCAAAAGTTATGTTACGCCGTTTTTTAGTAAGCTAGTTAACATTTTCAAGAACAACCTATCAAAAAGTTCATCAAATATGGGCATATATACATGATTTTGTAATAACATGCCATGAATAACACGTTTGTTTACATTTTGAAAACTCGCTCAAGTAATCTATCACTTCTATTGTAAAGGAGATTCTCCCTTCTGTACAATCATCGTTGTAATTCCATAGACTAACTCTAAGACTAGTAGGTCCCGAACAAATACGATTTTTTTTCTTGGCTCAGTCAGTACTAGCACATCGGTCCCAAGCTCGATTCCAAGCTTAATAATACGCCCCTAATAATGAACTCACACAAACACACTCTCAAATATTCTGTCAAAATCACACAGCAAATCAAAACAAAGGCGCAAATATGTATAGTTAGGTGCTGTTTTCAAGGTGTACTTCGGACCAAGGGGTTCTACAACAGTGAACCAATTTCAAATCGCTAGTTGCATATTGATTGTTGGTAATTCACTATGATTTAGTTAGCATTCTCCAGAAATTTGCGGAAGAAGCCTTTGTTTACGTTTACGAAATTGGCCTTTATGAAAACTCCATATCGCGTTAACAATATTAAGCTTATCACGTCTGGGTGTGGTAGCAGCGGGTGGATAGTCATGAAGAAAACGAATATATTTTTTGGCTCAGGAAGTACTAGCACACCGATCCCAAGCTCGGTCCCAAGCTTAATGATTCTCCCCTAAGACCGTAACTCACACCAATACACTCTCAAATATTCTGTCAAAATAACATAGCGAATCAAAAAAAAAACAAAGATACATGTACCAAAAGGTACTGAAAAGCGCAAGAATGCATGGCAAGGTGCAGACTGCAAGGTGTACTTCGGAACTAGGGGTTCTACAACAGTGAACCAATTTCAAATCGCTAGTTGCACATTGATTGTTGGTGGTAGTGTGTCTTCTAGAAATGTGGTAGTGTGTTTTGGATGAAAACATGACAAACAGCTGTCAAAATAATCTTTTCTATCGCGAACCACAATGAAAACTATGAGGTTAAAACAAACATTTTTTACACGATGATAGACACGATAGCGTGCGTGCGTTAAACATCACTAAGCTTAATTGCAATTGCGAAAGAGGGAACGGCTTTTTCGCGAAAATCGTGATAAAAAAATCAACAGGTCACATTTCATAGTCAAATTGAAGTGCACGTGATTACTTATACCATACTCCTTACATTAACTGAGATCACCAGAAGGTACACTCAGCGAAATAAACTGGTAGCATTCTATCGATGCATCTTGTGTCAGGGGGTCAACTTCGCTGTTAACCACATATAGATGCACCATAGTTCACATGATTTTGAAAATTTTGGACATCTGACAACTGAAATCGACAGAGATTTTTCATTTGGGCCTAACTTACACAGCAAAAAAAGTTGTTGAATATTACACAGAATCAGATGCACATAGGTCATTCCATCGGTTGTGTAATGTTAGGTTGTCTCAATGTAGACAAAAAAATGATGCACTGCTTATCGATGTAATTTGGTTGATGTAAACAAGGCAACGTAGCTGATCGAGTCAACGTGAATCAATGCGACGTACTACATAGTCCAGACGCAAAGAGAGCAATGTAAAACTTATAGTGTAAATGTAATTTTCTGATGTTATTAAATAATAAAAAAAAAGGTTTACAGCAAAAATTAAAACACAAAGATGGTTTTATTCTTAAAAATAACACAGATATCTAATTGACAAACATAAACAAAATAAACTGTAACCGATCATCTAACCCTACATTATGAAGAATTACATGAGAACTACCATATTAAGTCTTTATCATTGCGAGTTGGTTAACAATAACATAGGCAAACCCTTAAATTAACGATACATCCTAGGCATTAACGGGAATTACATTAATCTTGATCATGTCACCTTAAACCTTCATTACGAAAGGAAGATGATATGAATGCATTTATAAAAATGTGAAATTTTACATTAACGGAAATTATGAATCAAACGTATTGCATTCGGTAAGGTCAGTTTATCCCCAGTGGGAGTTTGCGGTAGGCGTCCAATGTTTCCCACAGGGGCGCTTGGCGGCATCGACATTAACGAGAAGGAGCTGTTCGGAGGTCTTCAAGAAGTCTGGAAGGTGACGCTGGTGTTGATAAAAGATTTCCAAGAGCGCTTCCGAAACTGAAAGCACTATTACCAGGAACACCCAGGTTCAATCCTGCCATATTGCTTGCCAATTCGACCGATGGTCCTGGGAAGATTTGCACGCCAAGAGCAGATGCACTGAAAGGACCTTCCAGAACACGATGCGGCCTGACCACACCTGGTGGGGGAGGCTGTTGTTGCTGTTGTGCTTGTTGGGCTCGGTTCTTACTAGACAATAGCAGGTTGCACTGAGTCATACTCATTATGATTCAGCTACTTCTTGGCTAACATTCCCGACACACGCCTGCAAACAATATAGTGGTCAACGTCTCTGGGGGTAGCTGGGCCGATTTCGGGATCTGTTCGTCGGCAAACTTACCCATCATAATTTGCGGGAAACGTCGTTGGAGGAACTTGATGATCGTCATGACGAACTGCTCTCCGTGTTCGAGAATTTTGTCCGCTAGCCACTTCTCCAACTTCAGATATTCCCGCCAGCCTAACAAATAAACGAACTGATTAATAAAGAGCCGGACTAGCCAAATCGATAATGAATATGAACGACCGCACGTTTAAGAGATTTGAAAGGGCACACGATCCCGAGGGAAGTCTCGATACTGCTGCTGTACAAACTTGCCGTAAGTTACGTCCGATAAACCGAAGTCCAGGTGTTTTTCGTTGGATATAAGCGATAGGATGTGCTGCAACAGTTCCGGAGAAAGCGGCTCGCTGTATTGGCGAACAGTTGAGTGGTTTTACGATGCGGGTTATAAGACCTATCGACGGTGTTAAAGTCCTTTGATGCGGTAGCGGATTGTCCACCTCAAAGCAAACCGTCCCTACCAACTGCGGTTTGGTCAGTAATCCGACCAATTCCGACGACAGCAATCGAGCTTGCTGTGACAGTGGGTAGCGGCTGGTTGTTATTGTTGATAGTATTTGTGGTTGTGCTGCTACTACTGCTATTATTTCTGGAATGTCCCCGGGTTGGTAATGTCTCCACCGGTCCCTCCAGTCGAACTACTGGAAAAATCTACCGCAGAGAATAGACAACGCAGCAAAAAATTTCGGTGTTGTGAACAAACAAATATCAAATTCGTTTTTGAACCTAGGTTGGAACTAGTTCCAACCTGCGATTCCCGAACTTATTGTCAGCGCAAACCTCAACCCGATAGGAGTTACAAATAAAACCGTATACACTGATGTTTAACACACAAAAAGCCAACCCAATTTTGATACTCGATCCAGTTTTGAACTGAATCGAAAACGAATTCGCTAAAAAAAAAGAACAAGTTTGGCAGTGTTGCGAGATTAAATTTTACATAAAACAAAATGCGATAGAGCATCAAAATCGTGTAATATTAAACAGTTTTTGCGGAGTTCTTTATGAGCATTGGATTTTGTGTAATATTTATGTTTTTAATATGTGATTATTACATTCATGCAACTAATAATTTTTTCTGATGTAATTTGAAGACCGATGTAATATTCCACTAAGTGGATGTTATTGTGCATCGTATTTCCTTGATTACATCAGTTTTTAATACGTTAGAATCAATTTTTTTTACCAATATATAAAAAAAAAAAAAAAAAAAGGGGAAAAAAACGTTTTTTTTTAAAGTTTCATTCACCATAAGAAGTGGAGCCAAACCCTTGACAGGGTGTGTATATCCAAAATTTAGAAAGCTTAAAGGGGTAAAAGAACCGCGGTGTGTAAAAAAAAATACCTCCATGTAAAGCTGGTGAAATTTCAAAGAATCGTCGTTAAGTTGAACCTTTTAAAATTTTAAAAATATTTTGGGGGGGGGTGGGGGTGGTGTTCCCCAAAGCACACGAAAAAACTGGTTTTTGGAATATTAAAAAAAAAATTTGTCATTTTGCTAAAGCACGAACGAGAACAGACCTATGCTCTTTACGGACTTGCGCAGTGCCTATCATGAAACGAGGGACTACTAGTGCTCTAGTTATTGAACATGTAATCAGAAGAATATCTTTTGAATGTCCGCATAATCACAAACCATTCCTGGACCATTTTCCTTAATGTTGACGACCGTTTCCATTATTGTTACGACATTTACCTTTATAGTTGACAACTATAAACTTACAATCTCCTATATAGTCTTAACAATATGTCAGATGCTAAAAGACCAAATAACAATATGCTGAATAGGCGGTTAAGTTAGGTTACCATAAAAAAATGGCAATTTTCACGAACAAAATTTTTGCTGTACTCTATGTCAAAAGTTTGTATATAATCCAGTCCGAAAGCAGACAGTAAAAAACCTTTCAACGACAATATGGCATACATTAACAATATGTGTTAATGTAGAGGTTATATGGTGAAAATGAGATTAAACTATTCGATAACAATAACATACCTTCCTTATTTTTTCTTTTCTTTCGGTTCTTCCTCTCACATAATAATTCCCCCCCATCCTCCTCTTATTCTTTCCTCCCCTTGATAAATAAACTAAACATCTCTCCTTTTCATCATTAAATTCTCCCCTTCTTTCCCTTCCGTTCCTTCTTTCTCTTTTCTCTTCTCTCTCCCCGTCCCCCCCTTATCTACTTAATAATAGATTAATATAATTATATTCCCCTACTCTCCCCCCCTCAATTCTTATTATCCCACACAACAAATTCTCTCATTATGGATATTCATTTAAATTAACTCCTCTTTCCCCTTCCCTCCCCCCCCCCTCCCTCTCCTCTCTTCCCTTCTATTTTGGTTCCTTATTTTTTCGGGTTTCCTCCTCCCTCTCCCTTATTTTTCATTTCTCGCTTTTTTTCCTTTCCTTTTTTCTTTCCTTTCTTCCCATATATTTTATCCTTCTCCTTCTTTTCTCCTTATCATCTCCTTCTCATTTCCCTTCTCCTTTCTCTTCTTCTTCCCCCTTCTTTCTTCCTTTCTCTTTGTTCTCCCCCCCCCCACCCCCCCCCCCAAATCTTACATCATACTCAAATATATAAATTATTCATGTTCGTTTCGGCGTTTCCTCTTACAATCCAAACAAAAAACAAAAAACCCAACCACCCCCCTATCCTTCCATATTTCCCCCACCCCCAACAAAAAAAAAAAAAATAAAAAAAAACTAACTCTGGCTTTTTCTCCAAAAAAACACTCCCGGTCCCCTTCTATTCCCTTATACCCCCGGTATACACCACTCCCCTCTTTCTCTGTTCCACGACGGCAACCCGGCGGACCCCCTTCACCCCCCACCAAAATAACAAAACATTAAAAAATAAATAAATGAATCCCCTAAAAATACCCCCAACAACCACCCCTCACACCCCCAAACCACAAACAACACCACAACAAAAAAAAAACAACTACCAAAAAAACAATTAAACCCCTGTAGCCCCTGCCCCCCCCCCCCCCACCCTTCAAATCCTTTTTTTTTCCCGTTTTTTTACTCTGTGGTTTCTTTCTGGGTTTTTTCCGCTTCCCAGCTCCCCTCTGCCCCTACAAAAAAAAAACAAAAAAACTAAATAATTGCTTCTTAGGCGTCTCACTAACTCCTAAACCCTACCTCTTCCTACCTCTTCCCCACGTAATATTTTTTAATCCTTCCCTCTTCTGTTCGTCCGTCCTGAAGTCATCTACCTCCCGCTCTCTATACCCCCCTCCCCCTTCCTGCCTTCTTTTACACAAACACACGTTGTATACTTATTTGGCGTTGATTTCGCTTAACCTCACTGGGTTGGGGGGGTTAGGCCTCAACCCCCCCCCCCCACCTACCGTTCCAACCCCCCCCACCTAGGCCTTGCCCCTTCTCCAAATAATTGAGCTTAATGAGCCTGTGCACGCTATAAAAAAAGGACTTTTACTGTGAGCCATGTTTTCAAGCGTCCGGTGAGAGTGAGTGAGACAACACCAAAATACGGCTCACAGTAAAAGTCAAAAAGACAAAAGATTTATAGCAGCCTGCACAGGCTCATTAACCAATCAACAGCCAACCGGATCTGTCATTCTAAGAGGTAATGAGCCTGTGCACGCTGCTATAGATCTTTTGTCTTTTTGACTTTTACTGTGAGCCGTGTTTTGGTGTTGTCTCACTCACTCGAACAGGACGCTTGAAAACATGGCTCACAGTAAAAGTCAAATTTTTTATAGCGTGCACAGGCTCATATGGTGGAGCACTACTCCGACAGCGGACACATTTTCATCAATCATCGCTAAATATTATTCAGCCGAATTTAAACATGTGTACACTCAGCGAAATAAACTTTCGATATTCATAAGATTGCATTATGATTATTTGCTACAAGAAATCGTTATGATCAATTTACCTTATGAAATATAATGATGTTGAAAAAAATAAAAACATGGAGCAACCTGGATTCGAGCCTTGAACGTTGAGGTCATGGGTAAAAAGGAAAGCTTAAAGACGAACAACAACAACGTCGTGTAAAAATAACCATTCATAAGTCAACCTAATGAAATTTAAAGCATCGTTCATAAGTTGAACCATATGAATTTCTTAAGATTATTTGGCTGAGTGTATATTTCCATAGTTACACACTATTAATCATGTACAACGAATCAAGTTGTTTGGCTTGAATACGACTGAGTAACCGCCCAAACACAATGATAACGGAAACGGAACGGAAACGCAAGTTTGACAGTTGTTGCAAATGACTTCGATATGTCCAATTAGAATCAGCTTGGATTTTGCCTGGTTTCTTTCCGACAAGCAGGCTTACTCTGATCGGGCTTTGCCGTTTTCCGTTGCCGCTATAATTGTGTTTAGGCCATAATAGCGATGGTTGATTATCAAAGCCGTATGTTCAAAGCCTCATATTGATATTGAAAACATATTCTTCAATTGAAACTTATCGCCCAAACACAATGATAACGAAAACGGAACGGCATACGGCAAGTTTGACAGTTGTTGCACATGGATTCAATATGTCCAATTAGAATCGGCTTGGACCTAGCCTGTTTTCTTTCCGACAAGCAGGCTTAGTCAGATCGAGCGTTGGCGTTTTCCGTTGCCGTTCAGGTTCCGTTATCATTGTGTTTGGGCCATTAGACTGTTCAGTCAATTTTCAGTATATTATCCTTAATCAAGCCATTTGAAAGCTTCAAATTTTTATAGCACCCCATTCGTTGATGAGCTTTCCGGGCAATGCAGGCACACGCTCGTTGAATCTTCTGTACGATGAGAGACACTTCTACTCAGTTGTCTGGAGAAATTTGTGAAAGGAGAGAGATATACACGGCCAAAAATTGAACTCAATTTGAGAGGCCACTTTACTCAGTCGCATGAGAACTGCAACTCAGTTTCGTAAAAAGTGGAGTTACTCAGTCTACTCCACTTTTACGAAACTCAATTCGTCATTTCTTACTCTTTACTATATCCCCACTTTCTCCTTCTCTCTCTGAGTGAGATAACGAAATCGGCCTCTTGTCGTGAAAGCTTTCTTGTTGCCTGAAAGCTTTATCCTTGAGAAGGATATCAGTATCTTGATAGGAATAGTTTGATTTAAAATATTTAAGGCTTCACGCCATGAGATTCGCAACGGTAACATATGCATCTCAGTTCACCGGATTCGACTTTTTGTCGAGCTACAGAGGATTTATCAAACCGCATCGCAATGATCAACCGCGCTCGATCGCACTGAATTATTCATTACCTACCCCACAAACAGTCTATGAAAGCACAATGCTCCAGTCACACCGTAGCACAGTGGCGGCTCTCTGTACAAAAGTCGGACAAAACCTAAAATGTTGCATAAGCTGACCGAAAATCACACATTTAGTTAATTTTGGGGTGCTGAGTTCATTTCTAGTGTTGGAATTCACTTAAAGTGAGTAACTATCCTCCTACAGTGCTCTCAATTCTTTCTTATTTTTATTTATGGGGGAAGGTCCATTAATTATGTCACGCAGTAAGGGGGAGGGGGGTTTGGGAAAATGTGACAATCCATACAAAAAATTTTGCAGGTCCATACAAAAAACGTGACAAGGGGGGGGGGGGGTATAAAAAGTCACTTTTTGCGTGACATAATTAATGGACGTTCCCTGGGAAGATTTTTCTTCACTCATTTCCATACAGAAAATTAAAAAAAAAATGCAGGAATCTAGGGGATATTCAGATGCCACGTAGACAGATTTTGAGCAATTTTGGACCGCCCACGTCTTCCATAAATCTCAAAAAATTTAATGGACCGTGGTCATTTGCCAACCTTCCCCTCCCACTAAACTTTCAACGTGATATATGGATGAAGTACATGAACATAAGTTTATCTCTGTGTATCAGGAATGGGGCAATCGGAATCGAAAATCGAAAGATCGACTATTTTCACTCGATTAATCGATCTTTATCTTGAGATTTTTTTCTATTCTTGCTGATTGTTCAATTAACAAATCAACTTTGACGAATATTCATCCTGATTTTCCGACACAACAAAAAATCAATTCAAAGAGATAGATTCAATTCAATTCTGCAAGATCAATTTTTTTGCTACACGCTACTATATCTGGATTAATTCTTGAATAGGTCCTATTTCCACTATTTGATCAAAAAATCTATTAACTTTATTCGCTTCCTGACATGACCTGAGCGGTGGAATCGCAATGTTGATGAAATGTAAAGCACAAGCCTTAACCTTTTGATTGTGTTCGTCGATTCCACAATTAATTTGACTCATAAAGATTTGCGCCTTGTTTTTTTAATGGGGTATGGATGGAACAATATTGAATGACTAAAATCAAAAATTCAAAAATTTTGATAGCTCGGACGAAAATTTCATTCTTGTTATCACTTGTACCACTAAAATTGTTTCAAGATAAAATTATTATTTGGGAGACCTTGTATGCATCGTCGACACGATCTTGTCGGCCAGTTCTCATACAGTTCGTTAAAGAAACTGCCGATACAACACGTCAAGAATATGACCACATGAGTACAGAAATTCCAAAGTTGCATCCGTTTATTTTGAATGTTAATGGGATACCTATAAATGTTACATTTGAGCCTTTAATGAGTATGGTTGATGGCAAAACTTTAAACTCTTTAACTCACACAACCTCCGCTCAAAGGTGTTATCTGTGTAAGGCAACATCGGCAGAGTTTAATGATGTGGACAAAATGCTACAAAAACCGGCAAACAGAGATTTCCTGGATTTTGGTATGAGTAGTGTACACTGCTGGATACGATGCTTTCAGTGCCTGTCGCATATTTCATACAGGCTTGGGTTCTGCAAATGGTTTAAAACAGCTCATATTGGGCAATTTGACAGCACCAAATAACGGATTCATAACGTTTTTTATTTTATCAAGCTGGGCCTACACATCGATATACCGCGATCAGGATTCGGTACCAGTAACAACGGTTATACGGCAAGGCGTTTTTTGCCAACGCAGAAATTTCTTCGGAGATCACCGGAATCGACTTGGAGCTGATACAACGATTTCGAGCATTGCTTACAGCAGGTACGAGTGGAGAAAAGATTGATGCTTCGAAATTCAAAGCATATGCCAGAGAAACCGCTCGCCACTACGTGAAACTTTATCGTTGGTATCACATGCCAACTACGGTACACAAGTCCATCGGCAAGCTTTCGGAAGAAGCCCAAGAAAGTATGAACTAGGAGATCCGAAGGACGCGTGAAAGTCATGCCTCGTGAACGGAAAAACTATTTTCCGATTGAAGTGCAGAACTTGTTCATTTAAGATGATGGTGTTGATGAATGAGATAGGAATGTAAATAGATGTTGTTATGATTTTTCGATACCTAGTAAATAGTATAGTATAGTATATGATTGTATATTATTACTTTATTACTTTACCTGTAGAAAAGTACCCCTCAAAAATCCCATCCCCTGGAGCAACCATCATCAATGATCTACTTCTTACAACTTCTTGAACAGCCATCAACAATCTGTGCTTGCATTAAAAGAAAGTGTTCACCATGTCACCATGCGCCTCCATCGCAGAAAAAAAAAATCAAAAGAAAAAAAAAGTTGCTTGGGGCAACAAGACCACGAAAATCGGAAAGAGCAGTTAATTTACTAAAGAATGTATTCCATGCGGTCCTTCCGAACTGTTTCAGTAGATTGTACAGTGTACGGCTGTAAAGAAAAGTTTGTTGTTCAGATCACCTACCACATATATCGACCTTGTATTCAAAATTTAGAAGAATTTAAAAAAATGTTATGTTCTGAATAAAAAGTACATTTATTTTCTTCAAAATGAAACCTTTTTTGCTTAAATTGGATCAAAATCGAAAGAGCAACAAATATTTGAAGTGAACCAAATGTTTGTAGCTTCTGCGCATGGAAATTGATTAAATTAGCTGACACAGCAACATTTGAACTGCTGGCAAAAAATGAAATCTCAACCAATGATCCTGAAAATTTGAGATTTTGTAGTTTAATGTATGAGAAAAATTGCAAAAATATTTAATATCAAAAATATGAACATCAATTTTTGAGGTTTTGTCCGGCCTCCGGCCACTGTGCGTTGCTTTCAGCTACCCAATTAACATTTTTAGTTGCCTAAGCCGAAGTTTATAACTTATAAGCTGTTTTATAATTGTATAAAAGCAAATGAAGCTGAATAAGCAATACGCAGAAGTAAAAAATCGATTCAGTACTTATGCGTAATGTAACACAGCTTTAACACAACATTTAGCTCTCGGTTGCATACTTTGAAAAGAAAGCTCTTATACGAACAATGTTTGTCTACGTTTACACAGCTTGTTTATGTAGCTAAGAAATTAATCGGTTAAGCTTTTGAATTATCATTTTGTTTTCTTATACAAAGTTTTATTTGTTAGCTTTGTTTCAGCTTTTCAAAAGCCTTTATATTAAAAATACCTTGGCGACTATACAGCTTAGTGATTATAGCTGTATAGAATGTGGTATAAGCAGTTGCGGCACAGAGTATGCGGCACAGAGTATGCGGCAATTTGGAGAAGCTATTCAGCTGTTTCTTCTAGAATAGCTGAATAGCTTTTTCAATTAATTCAACACCGATGTTTGTTGGGTATGCGGCATCTTTGCAGTTATTTGTATTGATTTGCAATTCATACACTGAGCGAACGAATCGAGAGGAATTCATAGGAATATCGTATGGAAATTTTCCGGAAGATATTGTTGCAAATTTCATACGATTCTCTAATGGAAAGAAGTTCAGAAAAAAAAGTTGCAAGTGGTATTCGAACCCTGTACCTCGGGATCCAGAGACGAGCCACAATCCCACGAAACTATACACGCATGATAAGTGATGTCAAATGAAAGTGTATAAAAGACATGTTTTACTCGACCAATGCATCGAATCATTTCATACGATTTCGTATGGAATGAGTCTTGGACCCTTGCTTTGTGGTTCAGTTCCGATCGTATGAAAACCGTACGGATAATTTCCTGAGTGTAGCTAAGTAAGCGCATTCATTTCATGTTATGTCAACCACCTTACAACCATTCGTCTGAGCTGTCAAACGAAATGAAAGGAATACCGTCCATTTTATAAAGCAGAGTATTTAGATTTCATAATGTTTTGAAGACATATAAAAAAAGCGGTACTTACAACCGAAAAACTGATGATACCTCTCGTGATGATCTTCAGGAATAGGCAATGAAGCATAACATATCCCACCTCGCAATGAAGGATCTCTTAGCAATACATAAAAATCAATACAATGACATTCATCTACCATCAGATCCTAGAACATTGTTGGGAACTCCTTCGAGTACTCCGGTTGTCGATACTCCAGGTGGACAATATTGACACAAAGGTCTAGAAAGTTGCCTTTGAAACTGTCTTGCAGATCCAAGCAAAGGGTTTCAGTTGGTGAGGATTTTGTTCACCGTAAAACGGTTAATTTATATACGGATACAAATTTGTGTGTATAGGATTAAATAAAATCTTGTTGGATTTAAACGAACAATTTCTGTTGAAGTTTATTGTGTTTCATTGTTTTGATAGTATTATGTCACATAAATTCAAAATAAGATCCATTTACTTCTTATACACATTTAGTGAAAAGATTGTGGAATATTGGGTGGTTGGGGGTTATTTTATCCCGCCCCCCAACAAAAAAAAAAGTTTTCTATCCCCCCTCTTTTTTTTTAATCAAAGAAAATTTTTTCCCCTATTTTAAAAAAAATTTTCTTTTGATTTGAAAAATTTTTATTACTCTCAGAAGTAATAAAGTAGGGTAATGGGATGTAATGTTAGCCTATCACCATCATTCGGCCTATGTACCAAATATGTCATTAATTAAGCGATTATCAACAAAATCATGTTGCTATTAGGATGACCGATGTAATCCAAAGCAATTGAGACAATATTAGTCAACTTATAGTTGTTCACTTCCGCGTAATTTTCGATTTCTTGAACTTTTGGGGCATCATGATTTCACTGGTTAAGCTGAACAGATGATCTACACGATCTTCAAGTGATCTAAATTTGGCTTAATTGAATCGATAAAGCGAGTAATGCAGTCTGGGTGTACAGAAAATAGTTCCACGTTAAAAACTAACTGTTCACATAGCTAAAATAACAATGATTTTACAAGAAAATCGTAGACCCAATGTTGGGGACATTTATTTTTGTATGTTCCCAACTATGGCCTGTTGTATCAATAACGGAGTAAAAAGGTTGTTATTGGTTAACTTTTAAGTGGAAATGCATGAGATTGTGGTTGTTTATATTCAAGTGGCTCATATAAAAACAAACCGAAGGAACAAAATCATTGAATAGTGAATTATAATGTTTTCATTATTGAATGGCTGATAAATAATATTTGAACATCACTTAAGTGTTTCGAAGCAGTTTTATTTAAGTTTATTTTTTGTGAAATTTTGTGTAAATAAAGCGAATACAGCTGGCAATGCTTAATTCATAAAATCAGGAAAAAACCGTACAAAGACTGCATTTAGTAATAAATCCATCGAATGGGATGAAATTGCATCCATGAATAGACCCAATTTAATGCTTATAGACCGACATTAAATCCATATCCCTCGAATGTTTCTGACTTTATAAAAAGAGTTGTGTAACTTTTCGTGATACACACTACCAAATGTCTTATCAAACTTAGCTTAGCATGTGTATAACTAGTTGAATCTCGCTTACAGCTTAGTAACTTTATGAGCTATAATAAAAAATGTAATTGATCGTTGCATAATAGGCTGAGTCAAGGGACACATACCCTATCTAAAAAAAAAAAAAAAAAAAAACCCCAAAAAAACCCCACAAAAACAAAAAAAAAGAGATTTTTATTATTTTTAATTAAAAATATTTTTGAAAACAGTTTTTTAAAAAACAATAACAACCAGTTGAAAAAGAGCTTCAGCAATCATTTTTTTTCACCATTATAAAAACAAAAATCGGTTTAAACCCTTTAAAACAGGGGCCCGGAATTCCTTCCCACCTAAAAGGAACAGAGGAAACAGTCACAGGTCTTATGCCGAAGGTGCAGAGTTCGAATCTGGTACCCTGGTAAGTGATATATAAATGTATAGATAAAAATCTTATAATATATAATTCATATAGTTAAATGTTAATTGCGCTCTACAACGGTAAAAAAGCAACATTGCCGTAATATCCTCACGAGTATTGTAAACAGTGTTTGACATACATATTTTTTTCGATTGCTGTATAGTAACTATGTTTAAGCGTTTATATAAACGTGTTAAGACTAGCAATAAAACGCCGATTGCCTCAGTTCTAAAAATAGAAATTGCTTTGAACGAATAAATATCTAAGTATCAGCTGTATACAAGTTGAGATAAAGTTGAGAGAATGATTATCAAGCATAGAAGCTGCAAATTGGTGATAATACTAACTTTTTAAAAGCAGTATACACGCTTCTTGCTATCTTTTCGCATTTTCATGAAGCTGTGTAGATTCGCCAGATTTGCCTGTGAAAATGTTGGCTGGGCGCATGTGCAACCACTACTTAACCATTACTCAGTTTAACGCTGTATACGTATTGCCAATGAAGCGTTTACCTAATGAAAAATGTTAGTTGGGTACTGGCAATACTTTGAATAGTTATTTTCACTCAGTTGGATTCTCTCTCCTTCGTTCCAGAAATTTTCAAATCATTTCGTGTGACTCCACTAAATCCTCATGGAGTGGTTTTATCACACTATCTTAACGCAGTGGCATAATTCTTCTTCAACTCCGACAGGTTCTTCGACACCTTACCTTCCCTTTGAAGAATCGCTTGACGACGCCCAGTACCGTTCAATAAGACGAAGCTATGGACAATTCGGTGGATTGACATCTGTCTCAACGAAATCTATTTCATTTTCTTGGAATTTCTTAGTTATTGCTTTGGCATACGGCAGTGATATGATATCAAAACAATGAAGCAATTCTGTGCTTATTAAACAGTGCACAGTGGGCCAGGAGACGAAATTAGCAAGACAAAACCTCTAGCGCTTTGAGCATGCATTTTATCAAGATGATTGCTTCAGCATTGTTGCTCAGTTTTTTCTGCGCCACAATTTGGTAATAAAAATTAGTTCCAATTTTCACCGCAAGGGCGGCGCTGCGATACTAACTTTTTTATTTCGCCTTCTAGCGGTTTGATGTCTTCGGCAAAGTTGTAGAACATAAAATAATAAGAAAGTTTGCCGAAGACATCAAAGTTCTATGTCTACAAATAACAAAGTTACGATTAGTTTTGTAAAATTTAACTGAAATTTGCGTTTTTTCTACTAATTTTCATATTTTCGTCAAATATATTATTTTTGATACCGTTTATGTGTTGAACCTTATCATTCGCGTATGTTTTGGAAGAGTTCGTATAGTTTTGGGACATAACAAGCGAAATATTAGCCAAAACTTTGAAAAATATCATGAATTTCAAAATTAATTTTCTCAAAAAATTGCAAGTTGTTGCAAAAAATTACTCATGTTTCAGAAAGTACCATATGTGACCTTTCAATTCTGAAATTATGCCCGATACATATTTTGATATATTTGAGATATCGTATTTTAAACTTTTGATGATTTTAGCCCGAACTCAATGCTATAATTGATTGCTTTTTGCGTATACATACATATGCATTCCATTGTACAAAATCTGATATGTTTTCATGTCAACATGTCAAATGGAATTATTTTTTCACCTCGAATATCTTTATTTTTAATCTGTAAAAGATAGTGTGCTATAAAAGTCAATTGAAAATAAGTATTCCTCTGCACTTGTATTCGTGTGTCGACGAATACGATTGATCGCTGACACACATACTTGTTTACTTCACTGTCAAAACCAAGGGGTCATCATCGAAGCAAATGTTGAAGCATGAGCCTGTGCACGCTGCCATAATTCTATTGCCTTTTTGATATTACTGTTAGCCGTGTTTTGGTGTTGCCTCACTCATTTCCACGAGAATATTGAAAACGTGCCTCACAGTAATTTTTTCTATGTCCATGAGTGCACGGATGTTGATGAAATATCAAAGCAACCACGACTTTCCCCATTACATTTGAATACGCCTCAAAACTTCAAATCTCAAACGTCAAATGTCATAATAATTGTGTAGTTATCAACCGTTTGGAAGCGCTGGTTTACCCTTTTGGTTCTTTCGGCAGATTACTTCTAGTTTGTGGTTGGTGCCTTCTACAGATCACTATGGCTCAAGGTAGGTTATTTTAATTAATCCAGTAGGAATTCATTCAAGTAATTTTATTATTAGCGTGCAGTATTCGCGTAGTAGAAATAGTAGAATTATTCCTACAGAATCTTCCACTTGGTGATGTGGCATCGTATGTGAAGAAGAAAATAACATGTCCTGATAATAAAACGTTTTCTGATTCCGTTCAAAACTCACTACGTTTGCTACTATCAAATATTGAATCACGATACGCAAAGTGCCACCGCATAAAGAGTTTGTTTTTCCTGAAACATTCAAAATGGCTGGATTCAAACTTTAAAATTTTGAATAATATTCCGAAGAAAAATGTTGGTGGAAGGAAGAAAATATCTTTTGGTGCAGAAACCCCTAGGACCAGGGTCCGTAAAACCAAAGATTTGCGAGAAAAACACACCACAGCAGAATTGGTTTCAGCCACGGTTACGGCATTAAGGACTGATGGATATCGTTCCGTTGCTTGGGTTGTCGAGCACCTATTTGCATTTCCTGAGAAAGCTTCCCGTTTCAAAAAACTTGCTCTATCTGTTGAACCAGAGATGAAACGTTTTACAGTCGACGATGCATTGAGGTTTTTATGTGAAAACGATCTAACAAAACAACAGTACCAAAACATAAGGAACATGACGCTAAAAAAAGGATATGACATTTATCCAGCATACAATGACATCCGCGATAATAAAAGTACTTGTTATCCACGTGGTAAGCACAAATTCATTTAATTATGTTCTTGTCTAAACAGCTTCCAATAGATCGATAATTCTTTCAAGTTTTGGATTTTGTGGTGGTTTTGAGTCGCTTTTTTAATAATTCTAAATTATTTCAAAATTACTTTAACTCTCCAATTGAAAAAAAAAAATATTTCCTCAAAAGTTTCGAAATTTTTTTTTAAAAAAAAAAAAAATTAAAAATTGGAACAATTCCCAATTGATTGGAAGCTGTTCCATGGCAGAATGTGAGCTGTATCAAAGTTTATTTGCAAACTATATTGGGCACGCAAATGATAATAACCTTTACAATAAAGTTTTAAAAGTTTGCATGTTTGAACGTATTTCAGATATTTCCATTCGGCCATCATGCGCAGAAGTTCCTCTTCAAAATCTTGTTGACCATACGGTAGAGCGTCTCTTCATGACACTGAATAAATATATTGAACCGTACATTCATGAACAGGGAAATTTATGTGTTATTTTAAAATGGGGATTGGATGGTTCAAGCAACCACTCACGGTATAAAATGACATTATTTGAAGAAGTTGGCGATGATGTTATATCATGTAATGACTCGCATATTTTTTTGATTTGCCTGGTTCCTTTGCGAATATATTTCAACGCAGTCTCCGGCGAACGACAAGAAGTTTGGAGCAACAACAGTCCATCATCCATCAATTTGTGCCGCCCCATCAAAATGGTTTTTCAAAAAGAAACTGCTGATCTTATCAAACGAGAAGTGGAGAATATGATGTTACAAATACAAAATTTGAAAGCAACCACATTGACGATAAATAGGATTTCTGTAGATGTTTCTTCTGAGTTAATTTTGAGTATGGTCGATGGCAAAGTTATTAACAGCTTCACAGGAACAAGTTCCCAGGCGTGCAATCTTTGCGGAGCATCAGGCAAAAAACTCAGTAATCCCATCGAAGCCCAAATATGTGACGATCGCAATAAAATTGAAACCATTCCTGTTTTGCATGCTTACATAAGAAGTATGGAGCTTCTGCTTAATGTTTCGTACAGAATCCCACTCAAAAAATGGCGTATAAATAAAGGAAACGAAACCTTTCTTGAACGGCAACGTGCAATTAGAGAAGAATTTAAGAAGATTGGGCTGAGAATAAGTGAACCTTTGCCATCCGGAGGTAACTGGATTTTTCTTCTTTATCGGGAAGTAGATCCCTTTATCTTTATTTTTTCATCAGGTAACACAAATGATGGCAACACTGCTAGAAGATTCTTTCAAGATCCAGAAACAACGGCAAGAATTACAGGACTTGAGGTGGACATCGTTCGTCGAGTCGCTACACTTCTTTGCGCGCTATCATCGAAATTAGAAATCGACGTCAAATCATTCGAAACCTATGCAGAAGAAACTAGAAAGTTATATGTCCATTATTATGATTATTATCCCCTTTCGCCTTCAGTTCACAGGATCTTGGTACATGGATCTGAAATAATAAGTCATTGCGAAATTCCTATTGGACTATTGTCGGAAGAAGCACAAGAGCGTCGGAACAAATCGATCAGAAAATTTCGGGAGCACCATTCTCGACAATTCAGTCGCCTGGCGAACATCGAAGCTGTATTTAGAAGACTTTTGCTAACCTCTGACCCCGTGATGACACTCACAAAACAGTTTCCTCAAACCGATAAAAATCAATTTCCAGAATCCGTACAAAACCTGTTGAAATAATAGTAAATATAAAATAAAAAATAGTTGCTAGATCAAAAATATTAATTATAATTAATCCAGATATCTCAAATATATCAAAATATGTATCGGGCATAATTTCAGAATTGAAAGGTCACATATGGTACTTTCTGAAACATGAGTAATTTTTTGCAACAACTTGCAATTTTTTGAGAAAATTAATTTTGAAATTCATGATATTTTTCAAAGTTTTGGCTAATATTTCGCTTGTTATGTCCCAAAACTATACGAACTCTTCCAAAACATACGCGAATGATAAGGTTCAACACATAAACGGTATCAAAAATAATATATTTGACGAAAATATGAAAATTAGTAGAAAAAACGCAAATTTCAGTTAAATTTTACAAAACTAATCGTAACTTTGTTATTTGTAGACATAGAACTTTGATGTCTTCGGCAAACTTTCTTATTATTTTATGTTCTACAACTTTGCCCAAGACATCAAACCGCTAGAAGGCGAAATAAAAAAGTTAGTATCGCAGCGCCGCCCTTGCGGTGAAAATTGGAACTAATTTTTATTACCAAATTGTGGCGCAGATAAAACTGAGCAACAATGCTGAAGCAATCATCTTGATAAAATGCATGCTCAAAGCGCTAGAGGTTTTGTCTTGCTAATTTCGTCTCCTGGCCCAGTGTGCAGTGGAAACTTTCTTTCCAACCCCCCCCCCCCACACTTTTTTTTTAAAAAAAAAGAAAAAAAAAACAGATTTTTATAAAATACTCCTCCCCCGCTATTATTAGTATTAGTTTCACCACTACAACCCCTTTTTTGGTTGAAAAAAAAAAAAAAAAAACCCCCACCCCCCACACCCCTACAACAGCTCCCCTCGTGGAAAAAAAAAAAACCCCCCAACATGAAAAAAGCCCCCCCCCATTAAGAAAAACTTCCTAAAAAAAGTCTATGGGTTTACCTTCACCCGCACTGACAAAACTTCCCATTCAGCATCAATCATAGTAACCAATGAGTCAGCAGACAAAATTTGACAGCTTATCAGTCGAACTCTAACCGTGATGGCAAAAACAGTGAAGCAACTCCGTTCAGAAATGTGCGCGTTCAAAGAACGGCACCCCACCGCGTCGAAAACGGACATCGTGCGGCACTTTGTGGACGCCGGATACGCCCTTTCCGGCATCTACAACATCTTATACACTATTATACAACAATCAGAGCATCGAAAGAAAGCCCGGTTCCGGACGGCCGACGACCCTGAGCGACAAGAAGCTCCAAAGGATGCTAAGAGGAAGACCGAGGGAAAACTGGCTACATCGCTGCGTGCGCTTGGCCGGGAGGTCGGTTCAACCGGCCAAACAGTGAAAAAGTACCTGGCAAACATGAACATACATGTCAGGAAGCGGAAGTCGCGTCCACTGGTTTCGGAGCTGCAGGCAATGACGCAGCGGCAGCGGCTGAATAAGATGGTCAACTCGATTTTCCCGGCGAATCGCGACGTGGCTGTGGTCATGGACGACGACACCTTTCTCATCCTGGATGGCAACGACTGGCAGGGCACTTCGTATTTTACTTCCACCTCGAAGGAAGTGAGCTCCGATGTGAAGTTCATTTCACACACCGAGTTTCCCAAGAAGGTGCTGCTGTGGCTGACCAGCAGCGAGAAGGGGATGTCAAAGCTGCTATTTTTTCGCTCCGGAATGGCCGTGAACGGGAACATTTACAGTACAAAATGCCTGCCGGAAGTTGCGTCGTTCATCAAGAAATACCATAAGGGCAAAGACGCGGTGAACTGGCCGGATCTGGCGTCGGCTCACTACTCGAAGCGATCGTTGGATGAGATGGAGCGGCTGAATATCGATGTGGTACCCAAGTCGGCGAACCCGCCCAACTTCCCACAGCTGCGTCCCATCGAGAATTTCTGGGCCAACCTGAAGCGTAAGATCTACTCCAAAAATTTTGTCGCGAAAACTGAGGAGGAATTGATAAATAAAACGAAGAAAGAACTCAAAAACATGCCTACACGCATGTTTTCGTCCGCCATGGCGAATGTTCCGGTTAACTGCCGGAAGGCCGCTCGCAAAAATAATTACCTTGCATGAGAAATTTATCAAAAGCAATTATCTGTCTTAGCTTTTTTTTTATCACCATCCGAAAAAAGTCCATGTTTTTAATGCAAACGTTAAACATTGGCATTAATTGTTGCTTTGTTGGAGAAAATGGATGACTTTAAGCCACACAAACAAAAAACCTTGCGTAAGGTGCTTGTACACACTTAGAAAATTTTCCGGACAACAATTTTACTTTCAACAGCTGAACGTTCGGTAATCCGGTATTTCGGATTTCGGTAAAATTTGACAAGTTCCGATAATTTTTTTTACCGGAATACTATAAAATTTCACCGAAATCCGGTAAATCGGATAACCAAACGTTCAGCTGTTGAAAGTTCTAATCTAATCTTATCTAATCTCACACTAACGCAGCCAATTCTTGAAAGCACAAAAAAACACCTCTTTTTTTTTTTTTTTTTTATTTTACGTCGGCCTATTTCCTCACATGGTGACAATCACCGACGCCAGGAAGACGACTCCACCACCTGGACCCTACCTAACGACTCATGAATATGAGCCGGGACCAACGGCTTTACTTCCCTTCCGAAGGAAGACGTGACTAGATTTTTTAGCCTCAGAAAAACCACCGACGTCGACTGGGGATTGAACCCAGACCCACTGGGGTGCCAAGTAGCAGTCACGCTTACCACTACACCACCGACGCCGGCAGACGACGTCTTCTGGAATGCATCATTTTTCTTGTCATCGGCCAGGCCAACTGCGTAGTGTGTGCCGCAGAGAGGATTCCAAGAAATAGAGCGATTCCAGAAAGAGTGTCTGAAATCGCTCTACTACTTCGAATCAAGGGAAGGAAGAAAGTGTGGACCTCCCGTACCAAACGCCTCCATATAGAGTTAAATAATGTGATAATTTGTATTGTATCGTTGGGAGGATAGATGCTAGAAAGATTAGTTTATGCTCCTTTTGCCTGTGGGTGGACTTTTGGCATTTGAACCAAAAGTCAGGCAATAATTTGCCAAGGTTATAGCGCCTTATCTCGCTCACTGAAATTTAAAATTTACAGAATACAAGCTCATCGATTTAGCACCACCCGGGGGAGACTTGGTCCTATACCCAATGATTTCATTATCTCCAATCCGCTCAACCAATCGCAATGTTTTGTGATATAGTGGGCGGATTATTATAATATGAGATAACTCAATGCAGACGTCTTCCAAATTTGGCAGATCGACAGGCAATCGGTGGAGACCCACCTGGTACCTCATAGCAATATGCTTAAAGGCGGACCGGAAGATTTGATGAGCTACCTCCCCCCCAAACGTTCAGCTGTTGAAAGTTCGGTAAAAAATTACCGAATACTGTAAAATTTTCTAAGTGTGTACTTTCTCTTAAATTGACTTTTCGTGATCACTTACATCCTCACTAATGGCTCTGGTGTAAAATTGCAGTCCTGGAAGCGTCTGAGAATCCCCTTTTACACACGTTTCATCGTTCATTAGAAAACTCGCATACAGTTGTTGCAAAATCCGTTTGTTCAATTTCTGGGCCATGCATTTCGCTCTTAATTTTTTGTTTGGCACTTTATATCGAAATTTACTGTTTTGGCTTTTGGCTATTCCATGGATGATCAGCAAACTTTTTGGAAGTTCAACCAAGTTTCCAGAAACGAAATTCCTGAAATTCAATTGACTTCTCTGAAGTTCCACCACTTCTCTTCTCAAAAGTGAGCGAGCAAACTTCATGATTATCTTGAAACTTACAATTAGTTTATTCAACTTCCGAGAAGCTTAATCAGCTTCTGTCAAGTTCATTATATTTTCACCCACATTTTTTTAAAGAGTTCGTTCGTTTTCTTGAAGCTTATATAAGTTCTGACCAATTAATGTAACTGCCAAGAAGTGTATAGGATTGTCTTAATGTAGAATATGCAATTGAAAAATAGAATATTTAAAAACGATTCCTGAAAAAATCAAAGAAAGAACTTTTCCTCCGAGAAATACGAATTGAATCTATCGTCAAGATACCATCGGTTTCCCTCAAATAGCTTATCAAAACTGCCATAGTAAAATGTATCCTCTCTCCCAGAAGATAAGCCTGAATATCCTGATCCCCAGTAAACCAGCCAAAAGTTTCTATATAACAGTTTCTATATATCTAAAATTTATCTGTATGAGCTATTTGCGAGTGCTAATCATGACCAATCCATCAATAAACCGGTTGTTTACTTTGAAGACTTCATTACTTTGCATTTACGAGCAATCGAAATACTTTTCGGAATCGAAATTTGTCACCAAATTAGTCGCAATATCCACTACAGTCACAATTTCGGGAGCCTACTCATTTCGAACTAGTCAGCGTTTTCTGGAAAATGCAGTGGCTATAAAACAAATAAGAGAACCATTCGTTATTCAGAAATGAAACGAATAGGCAATTCGCTAGCACCGGGATCAACTTGAGGTAATTATCAGCATCCGAGGCGAGCAACACCCGCACCAAACACGACTACTTTTCGGCTCATTAATATATCTTAAAATATACTCAATAAAGTTGAAATTTTACTCATTGATTGGTATTATCATGTAGGGTGTAGTGTTTTGGAACGGTATTTTTCTTGTTTTTGCTACAAGAATAGAACATATACCAGATTTAAATTGATGAAAAATTGATCCGGTATAAAACAAAATTTACAACACCGGTGCATCGATGTTTTTGCGTTTGGTTTAAAAAAATAAATCCAAACCACGATTTGGACCACCGTTGAAGATGCCCTTAGAGTTAGAGCAAAGTACTGTCAGTAGTATGATGGAGCAAGCACAACAATTTCATTAGACATCTTATTCGAAAATTCAGCTATAGGCAATGCACGAGATGTGGATCGTGAGTTTGAAATTAAATTGAAACGCGTGAGTCACAGAATCAAAATGGGACATGCATGGGATGCCCTTTTATGTTGAACGAGTACCTAAAAATAAAAAAAAAATCGTTAGCTTCATCCTGTATTATCTAGATATAGTTGCGTTAATTAGATTAAAATTCAGCCCTGAAGCCTGTTTTGGCAAATTTCCGCCATCTACCTTGAATGCAACCATCGCACAAATCCTGCGTGCAATCTAGCCAAAATCACAAAGGGCCTGTTCATAAACCACGTAGACTCATTTTTGAAATTCTCAGACCATCTCTCTCGTAGACTTTTCTCCATACATTTTTTTAAAATTTTGTATGGAGCGTAGAATTTGGTAAGGCACTTCCCCCCCCCCCCCCCCCCAGAAAAGTCTACGTGGTTTATGAATAGCCCTAAAGCACAACACTCTTCTCACTTCAAATCCTGATTTCGGCTAACTCCATTGTTGTGGCGAAAGCCGAGCCGCTGAAGCAGCATTTTGGCGTCATGCTTCAATAGGTATGTTAGTAATTAAACCGTAACGCCACGGAAACTGATTCTGCTAAAATTTCATTACTAATTTGCATTAGGTGTGTGTTTGTGCGGGTACGAAGAGGATAGCATATGGGAGAGAACCTAACTAGTATGCCGTTAAGCGAATGGGGACGCACGTGCATTGCATATTCCAACTTGTTCGAATTCCAGGCTGCTGCCTTCGGGTGGCTGAGCAAATTGTTACAAGTGCCTACCGTGAGAGTTTGCCTAAAAGGCTTTCATCCAATTTGGTTTTAATGACGTCGAAATTCTGACTAACAGCAAGTATGGTAGAGGTATACTTCCTGGTATTGCCTAAAGTGTACAACACCCGATCGAGTTGAAAAGTGACACTTTCCATGCATGACACATTCCATAACACTTGTTAGACAGAACACGTCGTTGCTTTTGAGAAGTGCAATCGTTTTGAAGCTGCAGCACGTCATCGTTAGCCTGGCTCGAGGGAAACGATCTGTGCAACAGATGAATGCAGTTAAATGCAGATTTAATTATTTATACATGCAATGAGGGTTACGGGTTGCCATACGATATGTTGATGTCAGCTGAAAAGGGAAATCGCAGATTACTGATTACTGTCTTCGGAGCGATTAATTTACTTGTCTCCAAACAGTTGAACTTGATTTTCATTCAATGGAGCTTTGTGAATAGATGTTGCTTTACAGCTTATTTAATATATTAATTCAAGCTACCCTATGCTATGCAACTCAGTATTCCGTTTCCGCAGCACGTGTCCCTAAATTATCAGAGAATCTTCATAGTACATCAATAGACGAATATCAAGAATGGCCATGTTTGCTTTGAGCGTATTACCTTTACAGGTTCCCTCGTTTTGATTACTACAGCGTTGAAACAAAAGGCCTTTTGAATCTCAGTCAGCGGCACTACGAAGGAAGACCATGCACTAGGTGATTGAGTTCGGTTCTAGGTATGTTCTAAAATCAATTCAATTAGGGACGTTTCTTTAAAGCTAATTTAAGTGAGCCATGATGAGTTACGATCACTTGGTGCCAAGTTTGGATAACTTTTTGACGTAGCACTTACGTCTCTCTTTTCTATTCCTGCCCCAGCAAGAAAAATGTTAGAGTTAGACGTGGTTAGACATTTGTTCGACGTTACCAACATAAAGCTTTAACTAACAGTTGCATGCTTTTAGGAGGAATTTGTTACGCTTTGCTGTGATTCTCTTTTCAGCGTGCTTTACCAACATAAGTCGAGATGCACACCGATGAGACGGAAGTTTGACATCACATATCATTTCAAAACATCGAGTCAAAGTCTTACGGCGTGAGGAATATGCCGACGAGATGTTTTGGAGTACATACAGATGTAACTTCAGTGGGCGACCGGCCTAAAGCTTCATGATCTGACTAGGTCGATATCAGCGTTGCCAGAGCATCTGTTTATGTTTTATTTCATTGAATTACAAAAGTAATTGATTTACGGTAGTAATAATACTAATTTTGTCATAATAACAATCCTAGGGCAAGTTTTAAAGCTTTCAGGTCTGATACATTCGGTTGCTCCGGTATTAAATACTTTCAGAACTAGATTTTTATAGACACATTCTCCAAGACACATGTTTTAAGATATGCTCTATGAATAGTAATTTGCTTGAATTGATTAATTGTCCCTGAATTATAAAGAATGATATACAGTTTACTTTCAAAGAAACTAACACAGGGCAATATTTCCAGTGAAAATTATCAATCTATGAATCCTTTTATTTTTCTACAAAAAAATCTGAATTTCCACAAAGCTACTTAATAGCTTGAGACGCAAATCCTGTGGTAATGTTTTGAAAATCCCTTTCACAAAATTACTGAGCAATTACAATATATCTGAACATTTACGCACCAAACCTTAATGATCTACACATTTTTTTTGCCTTATATACAGCATTCCTGATAAATTTGATTGATTATTCATTCTTATCGCTTTCAAGAGCTTGAATTTCTAACACACTTTCTAGAGCAGATCTTGAACTCTGTGTAGTTGAATATTTTAACGTATACGAATGACTGTAAATTTAAATGAATTTCAAATGGTGAGTAGACAACCGGAGGGAGGGTGCGACCGACCTCCTGTCAACACAAGTTCCTATCTACGAGTCATATGATCTGCTGACCAGTCTGCTGGTGGCGCTGGTTGACGTAGCCTGGACAATGTTGTCAATTTGGCTATAGTGAAGGGAGGGGGTTGTTGTGGCTGAAAATGGTGTACCACTAAATCACATTGTATATTTTCCATTTTCTTTAAATTATAGTTGCAGCACACTTTGGGGTCATTTTTACATACCAAAACCATTTATCTTGGGGGCATAGAGAAGCATGACAAGCATGAAAGGGTCAATTCGTTTTTTTTCAGAATTTCAGCATAACATTTGTATTTACTTCTGAACCTCAACTATTTCCTGGCGTGTGCTTAAATATAAGCAGCATTTGATTATATTCTGATTAACTCTTCCATTTTTTTCCAAAATCATCTGACCAGGGTCTTCGATAACTCAAATTGCCATCCATGAAATTTAACTAAAACGGTATAAATGAGTTGGAATGCCCGCTTTCCGTCATTAATAATTTGTAAATAAAGCGGGCTTCTCGCTTGATTAGGGCATCCTCTTGTTGGTAAGCTCGTATTTTTGACCAATTGTATAATCTTGTTGTTGGATTTATGTAGTTGTTACGGTTTCACAGGCCGCTACAAAGAAACACCATGCTGGAGGTGGCTGGGTTCCATTCCCGTTCTACTCTAGGAATTTTTCGTCAAGGAAAATTTCTTTACTCCCTGGGCATAGGGTATGATTATACTTGCCACACAACCATACTAATGCGTAAATGGTACCTGGCATCGAAAGGTCTCGATTAATAACTTTGGAAGTGCATTTTTAACACTAAGTTGAGAGCAAGCAATAAGTTGAAATTTGACCATTGATGACATTTGGCCTAATGCAAACCTTTTTCAGTATTGCGAATTGGGTTATTCGACTTGTTGGATCGTTTTGTTGGAAGGAGACTCTTATGTTTTCGCGGGTTTCGTGTAAGTGTTTCTGTTTACGGGTCGACTCCTTCGTTTTTGGAACTTCCCAGAGCGTACACAGAACTGTGAACTCAGACCGATAACTCAAATTGATTTTGCTGGTCAGTGGAGTGCATGCAGTGCAAGACAAGGTCTTAGAAAGGATGGTGGCTCAAAAAGATGATTTTTTTTATGAATTTCTATTGATATAGTAACTGAGTTAATTTTCAATCACTTTTGCGGTTAATTTAGTGGTGGGTCATTAGGCTAAATGCCATTAGATCGAACGCCAATAGGCCACGTATTATTAGATCGAAAGGTCAAATGGATTGCTAGGCTGGAAGAGAGTAAAATACAGTCATACCACAAATAAAGTAAAACGAACAACGTAACTAGAATTAACATAACTTTAACCTCAATATAAGGATACTTATAAACATAATCTTTCGCATCAGAAAGAAATCTTGTATATAATTATTTTATATCGAATCAAAATTTTTGGCTCGACTTATTTTTGGCGATGTTAATTAAAGTTATCAAAATTTATTAAATGCTATCAAAAACCTATTTTATAGAGTAAAGTTTAGTTAAGGTTGCGCTAAGATTTATGAATTGTCACTTAAACTTGAGATTTCGAAAATAAATTAAAATGTTCGATCAAAATATCACGTACGATGTTGTTGAGTTTTACTATCATCAAGCATTATAAATGATTATTATTGATCTTAAATTGGTCTCACAATGTATTGCTCTAACTTTAAAATCTAAGACGTAAGACTATGAGTATTATTTGAAATTGACAGTGAATATGCTTTTTTCTATCTACCAATTAGGGCAATGCACTGTTATATTCCGTCAACAATACAACTATATTACTTGATATAGCTTTACTTTATATCTACATTCATGCATCTAGTTTTTACTGAAAATAATATGCTTGACATTTGAGTTCAAGATACTCAATATCACGTAATGTAGCTTTTTGTCTTGATGGGGTATTACATAATGTTGTAAAATGTGTCAAGATCTACAATTTGATCGTACTTCACATAGATAAATTTAGCTTTTGAAACAAGTTATCAGTAAGTTCATCCAAATGAATCGTAATGACTATTTACAGCACTGCTTGTGAACCAGGGTTGTAACATTAAGGTAATCTGGTTAGAAAATATTCCTGTGAAATATGTATAGACATTAAAAAAAATTTTAGGCTTATGATTTCAAACAAATTTATCAAAAAAAAACTCATTCTTTCCCGCTTTGCTTTGCTTGCATGGCAAGTCCCGCTTTGCTTGTGATGGGTTGAAGCGCCAACGTATGATTGCCCCCATGCTACGCAATCCAAGTGGTGAATTTGAAGCTGTCGAATGAAAATCAGCCCTGATAACCATCGCCCAAAGCAGTGAGGGGTGCCCCCAAGCGCAAAGTTGCAGCTGTTGCCGGAGGCTTGGCCGAGGCCGAAACGCTGGTTGCCCTCAAGGATCTGTTGAACCGTTTGGGATTGGAAACTTTGTGCACTTTGTACACAGATCAACACATCAAGGATTATAAGAAGGTACCTTTTATTTACAAATAAAGATGTCTCATTAATTTCATTATTCTAAAAAATAAACCCATCTTCCTAAAAACAATAAACATGAAAGTGAAAATTGTTTTTAGAAATCAATTTTAAAATGCATAACGGACACGTTCAGTTATCATAATCAACAATAATGTGTTTCATAAGGCTGTTTTATGAAACTCTTGTAGTTATCATATGTAAAACATAGCTGGTAATGAAGACAAAAAACATCGCATTCGCATTCATAAGGTAAAAGTATGAAATTCAAATCGATTCCTTGTGGCTAAATTTCATAAGGTTTTTGAATGAACTTCTTAAGTTCCTTTGTTCAGTGTAGGACAAATTGAAAAAATATTTTAACACTCTGTGAAGTAATAGAACATAGGCATTTAATTTTAATATAAGGTTGTATCCATGTAAGAATTATCCATGTAACAAAACGGTCTACTATTGTTTAACGTCTAATAAATAAATATTTAATCAGTCTCGTTCATATTTGAGCAGGAGGTACATATGAAATCTGATTTCTTTTGACGCAATATAAAGTTAATTGAAAATAATTATGGCAACGCTGGCAGATAGAGCTCGAATGAATTACGTCGCAGATGTTGTTCTTCATTGTTCCAGTCATTTGCCTCAGTCGGCAAACTTGGCGTGTTTGATGCTGCAAACAAGAGGAGCGGGATATGAGGATTTAAGCTGCCCAAAAATAGGTGAGTAATCAAAGTTTTATGGTCATTTGTTGTCACTCTGCTAGTATTGCAAAAGTGACAAGTTTTGTGTAGCAGAGTGTCAAGAAACGACCATAAAACTTTGATTGCAAAACCTAATCTAACGGGTCTAACCACCCGTAGTAAATATCGCCTAAATCTAGTCTATCGTTGAACTAGTTGGTAAGCTTTTTTACCCAGTAACGTCTAACATTATGTGTCAGATGTGTCTAACAGGCGTCTAACATTAGACGAAAGTTAGACAAAATGTTCGACGAACAGTCTAACGTGTTCGACTAACGTTAGACTAATGTTAGACGAACCTTTCTTACTGGGGGGCCCCAAATTACCCCCCCCCCCCCCTTTCAAACTCCCTTCCCCCCCAAATTTTCAAATTTTCTTCAAATCCCCCAACTCCGCTGATCCCCTTCACCTTATTTATAATATTGGTTTAAACTCATTAAAAAGTACTTAAAAGAAAAAATGTCTAAACGCACAAAGCTATTGGTCGAAAATTACATCATATTTGCGTCACATTCTGATTGGTTTACGCTGCCACAGTTACCGTGTCAGCGATTATAAAATATGCGGTGACGTCCGCCCGCCCATCTTTCTCAATTCGTAAAATCGGACTGACTTGCCATCGTCAAATCGTCTAACACACAGTTTTACCTGCTCTACTCTACCTAGTAGTCTGGCCGTAGCAAAGGAGTAAAAGTAAGGAGAAGGCACAGTCCCGCTCGAACCGCGTCGAAGTGTAAGTGTCCGCGTCCGGAAGGAGAACTACGCAAAGCGCGTAGGTGCCGATGCCCCCATCTACCTCGCTGCGGTGATGGAATACCTGGCCGTTGAAGTCCTCGAGTTGGCAGGAAACGCCGCCCGTGACAACAAGAAGACCAGATTCATTCCACGTAACCTGCAACTGGCCATCCGCTACGACGAGGAGCTGAACAAACTTCTCTCCGCTCTGACCATTGCACAGGGTGGTGTCCTGACAAACATCCACGCCGTCCTGCTGACCGAGAAGACCGAGAAGAAAACCCAAGCTCAATCGCGAACCATGTTCCTCCCGTTAAGAACTACAACCCGTCCTTTTCAGGACGACCAAATCAACTAAAAAGTTTGTTGGATTGAAATTGGCTGCTACCCAAAAGATCCAACAGCTCAGTGAACATCATGACGAGATGTTCAGCGTTGTCGATAATTTAGGGGACATTTGTGCAGCTAAGATATCAGTACTGGCCACTGAAGTTCTGCTGGTTGCGGTGTATATTTCACCAGGAACAACTACCAGGAATTTGAAATTATTCTTAATTCGCAAGTTGTTCCGATATGCTGCGCAAGAAAGGCAAATTATGTTGACTGGAGACTTTAATATTGATATTTTCAAACATGAAAACATTGGTTTTCTCAATTTTATGCGAAGACACTTTAAATTTACTTCAGCTAACCTTCTGAATGAAGCAACCACACTTGGTGGTTTTTGCATACATTAGCGCCATTTCAAGAGTTATAAAGAATTGACTTCCATAGTTTTCGTCAAGAACCAATAGTAAACCAACCGCACACTAATAGCATATGGTTTCATGGTTCTCTAGTCTGATTAAAATATTGTGGAATATAGTTAATTCGATGACATCAACAAGGAGTACTACGTCAGTTGTAGTTATGTTACTGGCATAGCTCATCGTTTAGTTTTTGAAGTAAGACTACGTCTGTGATTTCTATACTGGGGTACAATTTGAAAAAAAAAATCGAACTGCGACCGTCACGAAAAGTGGTCAGATTTTAAGCGTTAATAGCTCAGTTATTTCTCCATAGATTTTTCAAATTTTTTCACCAGTCGATCGGAAATATTTCTACGCTTTGGTTTCACTATTTAAATTAATGATTTAAACCTTTGACTATAAACAATTACGCAAATGTCAGGTTGTGTCTTATAATTACGTTTTGCAGAGTAAGTTTATTAGATGCACAGTATTTTTCCTATCACAGACTTTCAATATAAGTAAGGGCGGTCTCCTACGCAGCAATGAACGATATATAAAGCCTTCGCCAATTGCTTCATTCATCATTCCAGCTCGAACAAGCGACACGTACGGTCGTGTTTTTCGTTCTCTCGACACGAAGTTTTTTTTCCCGTTTTTCCCCCTCGTCCAATTTCTCGCGATTGCACGTTCGGCTCGTGAACTATAGCCTGCGCTTGCTAATTTATTAGTGGTAGCCAGAAGAAAGCGCAGCAAAGTTGTGCAAGCTTTTTCGCTCGACCGCTCTAAACCCAGTGAAGGTGTTCCCACAGACGACAGCAACAGGGAAATCATCGGGTTCAACTCTATCTGGTCCACCTGGAGAAGGGTTCCGTCACGATGGCGGACCTGATGAAAACACGGACCTTCTTCAACGTCATTGTCGAGTGGGACCGGTATCGCCCGAGGCAGCACGACATGACGCGGTGTGACAATTGCCTTTTGATCGGCCACGGAACCCGAAACTGCCACATGAAACCGCGGTGTGGCAAGTGTGCCGAAGCACACACGACCAGGGATTGTGCACCGATGGACGAAGGTACTTCATCAAAGTGCGCCAACTGTGGCGCTAAACACGACGACAGCAACCGAACCTGTTCCAAACGTGCGGAGTGTCTGGCTATCCGCACGCAGGCGTCCACCAAGTCCCGGCCTGGCCAACGTCATCCTCTCCCTCGAATGGACGAGGAGAACTTCCCGACGCTCCAGCTCCAAGTGCCATATCTACAACCGTTGCAATAAAATTACCGCCATGCCAACCGCCCGTCGTTCTCCGTTCAGTAACGATTCGCGGCAGCCGCCGCCGCCACCCCCACGCCGGATCCTCCTCTAGGCTGGTGCAATTCGGGTTGCAGTACCTCCACGCAACCATTCGCCGATGGACAGCTCTACGACTCGGAGCAACTGGTCGAGTTCGTTCAAGAGCTCTACCGTCAACTACGTTCCTGACACTCGAAGGAAGAACAGCTCAAACCCGCATAACCGTGACGATAGCGTTTCTGTTCAAACATGAACCGTAAACGAACCATCAGCATCCTTAATTGGAATGCTTGTTCCATCCGGAACAACACTTTTGAACTCGGTGACTTCCTCAACAGGAAAGATATCGACATCGCCATCATCACCCCAGCCTGAATTTAGCGTCTCCATCCGAGGCTACCGGTTTGTGCGATTTGATCGTTGCGGCTCTGGTGGAGGATGAGTCGCGATCGCCCTGCGTAACAATATCAACTGCCACATCCCGAGTAACACATCTTAATGCTTTTGTGTTGAGTAAACTTCTTTATAACCAAATCTAGTGATATAAACTTCCCCCATAAAAAAAAATTGTTGTTTTTGGGGTTTCCCCCCTCCCCCCCCTCCTTTTTATCAAAAACACCGGAGTTGAGGTCGACTCCCCCACCGCCCCTACCACCATAATCGTGGCCTATTGTCCCAAGAAAGCCTGCAACGCCAACGGAACAACAACGGTCCTACGAAACGACATCCGCAAGCTAACTCGGAGACAGGGGCAGTTTATCATCGCTGGCGACTTGAATGCGAAACACGAAACCAGGGGGAACATCCGGCGCAACCGAAACGGCATCATTGTACAGGAGGACCTTGAAGAGGTCAACTACACCATCCTGGGCCCGGATACTCCCACCCGGGTGAGTAGATCCGGGGCCCACTCAGCAATCGACATCTTCCTCACCAATATGGGGAACAACATCGCCCAACCGATCGTGCACCTAGAGCTCAGCTCGGACCACTATCCGGTGGTGGCCGAAGTTGGCTCCTTGGTCAACCGGCATCGGGTCACCAGACGGAACTACCATCGCGCCAGATGGGAGAGGTTCCGACAACACGTTGACGGCAACATCGAGTTCAACATGCACCTTGAGTCGGCTGATGACATCGAACGGCAGCTGCAGAGCATCGAGCAAGCGATCTTCCAGGCCCGGGAGCAACATGTCCCAGTGATAGATCAGGTGAGCAACTCTGTACCCATTGATAGACCTACTAAAGAACTGATTGAATTGCGCAACGCCTCCCGAAGACAATACCAGCGAACTGGTCTGTCTATCTTAAAAAGTAATTGCAATCGGATGACAAAACTTATTAAGGCCAGAATGGTGGACCTCAGAAATAACGATTTTTCCGACAAGATCCGCTCTCTCCCAGATTGTGCAAAGCTGTTTTGGAAGTTGACAAAACTTTTAAAAACTAAACCAAGACCCATTCCACCGTTGATCTCACCAGGCAGCAATAACTCCAAAGATCGCTTGATAATTCCTGCAGAGAAGGCTGACGAGATAGGTCAACACTTCGTCAGCTCCCACAATCTCTAGCAATACATTATCAGTCCACACGAAGCTGCCTTAAGCGAGCTTGCAAACAATATTCATCTAAGTCCCAACGACTTCTCGGAAGAGTTGTAGATCACAGCTGACAAATTGTTGACCTATATCAAAACGTCTAACTAAGCACAGGAAGGCCCCAGGTTTTGCTCACATCATGAACATGGAGCTCAAGCAATTGAGCCCCCAGTTCTATGTTCATCTGGTGTTGATCTTCAACCAATGCCTGCGACGTAGCTACTTCCCCTCGTGTTGGAAGTCAGCCAAAGTCATCTCCATCCAGAAACCTGGGAAAGATCCTTCCTCTTCTAAGAGCTATAGACTAATCAGCCTTCTCTCAGGATTATCCAAGCTGTTTGAGAAGGCGATCTACCGTCGGCTTCACTCATCTGCCGACGAGCTCAACATCTTGCTCGACGAAAAATTTGGCTTCCGACGTGGTCGTTCAACAATTCACCCACTTAATCGAGTCATTAGCATCCTCAGACGCAACAAGTCTGTTCCTAAATTATCTGCCATGGCACTTCTCAATATCGAGAAGGCCTTCGATAACGTGTGGCATGATGGCCTGGTGTACAAGCTAAAACAATACAATCTTCCCATCTTCCTGGTGAAGATAATTACAAATTACGTATCGGACAGAACATTCCGTATTTCGCTGCATGGTGCAGTTTCCGATGCACAGGAGATCTCCGCCGGTGTTCCGCAGGGAAGTATACTAGGTCCACTTCTGTTCGACCTATTCACCTCGGACATACCCCCGCTTCCTGAAAATGGATCTTAGTCGTCCACAATGGATGATACCGCAGTCGTCCACAATGGTAGGGTAACAAGAGCGCTTACAGCGAAACTGCAGCGAAGCCTGAATACTTCACCGAATGGAAGATCTGGATCAACGCAGCAAAGACCCAGGTCATCCTATTCCCACACTCCAATTATCCTAGACATGTTCCGCCTGAGAATTGTAAAATAAGCCTGAACAACACAACGGTGGAATGGACAAATTCAGCTGTCTACCTTGGCGTTTCCCTAGACAGCTGATTTTCAGGAAACAGGTTGACAAAACTGTCACAAATTGTATCGTTCTGTTGAAACTACTGTACCCATTGATCAACAGATAATGTAGACTATCCCTGAAAAACAAGCTTGCTGTCTACAAGCAAATCATACTCCCGGTAATCAAATACGGGATGCCAGTCTGGGAGAGTTGTGCAAAAACACATCACCTGCAGCTACAGCGTGTTCAAAATAAGTTCCTCAGGATGAGGAACACCCTTCTGAGGACAAGAACAACTGAGGTCCACCGTCTGGCCGAGATAAAGATACTCGAAGAGCGATTCAGTAAATCTACCAATCGGTACAGAGCACGCTGCCTTTTTAATTAATTCAAAACATAAAACACACTAAATAAAGCTGAAGAGCCTATTGGGCTAAAACATTTAAAAATGTAATTAAGTATATAAGACAAACAATGGAAAATAAAAAACTAACAATTTTAGTTAGTAGCACATTTTGATTCAGTCTTACGGCAGTTGTGGAGCTGTGCAGAGGCTGTAGGAACGCAGATGGCGGCAGCAAGCACCCTGAAGGGTGCACTGGCGAGCAGTCATTGCCCAGAGAGGCGTTGGGGCAGTTGGCTGTTGGTGCGGATGCTCCCGTCAACCTCGCGAAATATGGCTGCACACGGTAAATCTGAAGTATGCAATTATGACTTCAAAGTAGGCCCTTTTCTTGAAGACTGGAATTATGCATATAATGCCTAAAAAGTTTTTAGGCAAAAATGCCTAAAGAGGTTATACGTCAAAAAGTGAATAAACTTTAGGCATTTTGAAGCATGTGAAAGAGATTAAAAATTATGCATTGTAGTAATGTGATTGTATGTAGGAAATAGTCACTTTATTTAATGAAGATGGGATAGGAATCTCAGCGCCAATATCTCAATTCTCCGTTGGCCGGATTAATCTCCGTACGATCTGCTTTTTTTTTTTGTAATTAACGACATTCCGTATCGATTTAGCTGAAAACCCCGCACATGCAAATAAAATACGCCATAGGGTAGGAACATGTTTCTTTTTGCTGGGATTGATAATTTGCAGGAGAAAGTTTTCATTTCCGAGAAAGCGACGGTTATAGTATCAATAGATATTGATCAATCTAATTGGTGCCTCGTAGCCTGTCCATGATACTGGATTCAGATTTGACTTGCAAGAACCCATTTTTTTATTTTCACTTTTTTTTTGCGGCAAAGCCAGTCAGCTAGAACAAATCGATATTTCCACTTTGATGATAGCCTTGTTCTTATGCATTTTTTTTATCACACTGGAATAAAAAAAGAACTTAAAAGTATTAATTTTTTGGGATTAAGAGTAAGCATTTATTGACAGATGGAGGATGTTCTTTGAAATGCATAGAATGTAGTCCCAAAATGACTACCTCAGAATTACCGTATGCAGAAGCCTACGAGTTGGCGGGAAAGAGCCGCCCGTGACGATGATATCCCGTTTGGCATAAAGGCGTTTGGCATACGGACGTTTGGCATACGGATGTTTGGCCGAATGGACGTTTGACATAAAGACGTTTGCTCGAATGTACGTTTGGCCGAATATAGATTTGGGGAGCAGATACTTTATAAGTTTTCGTGCTAGAGGCCTGATTTTTTGTTTCTCCTCAACCCATTCTTCCAGAAACTTTGGAAATTAAAACAATGTTATATTTGGTTAACTATTTAAATTCAATCTTTTTTAATAATTCAGGTGTCTTATATGGTTAGCAATAGAAATGTGAAAAAATGTGAACAGCCGAACTCAAATCATACTTTTATTTTCCATCAGATCCCAAGTTAGCAGCAATAGCCTTTACAAAATCGTTCAGATTATAGCGTTCGAAATTTATAATAATTTCGAATATTTTTTATCTAATTTCAGTGGTTTTTAGATTTCTGTCGCATTAGCAGCTAATATTGAAGTCGCCTGCCCATTGGTGTACTTATATTCCTGCTTTATCTCTGAAAGCAGTCGGAAAACACCGACATGTGTTGCACCCACCAGCTTTGCCCAGCGGCTATGCCAACTTTCGACCTGATTGCTTGTGCGTGGTATTCCGTACAACTTTATTGCATCTTCTTGATCACTTTTGACGCCCATATAAGTATGTGTCTTCAAAATATTCCATAAATTCCTGCATTTCAGTTGGCGACTGAAGTTTTATAGTTTCGTAAGCTTCAGGAATTTTCTCAGGTGGGACAAATGCCAAAGCTTGAACTTTTTTAAATATTTTGTAAACTTGCAGACTCTGGCCAAAATCTTTAAGTAGGCTCGGGAATGAACGTGAAGAGATTGCTGGTGAAATGAAAAAAACATCCAGTATGTTTTGTCTCTCCAAATTCAGCCTGCAGAGCGTTGATGAGCACTTTTTTCAAGTCTGTTATCACATGTTGTGGTTTCAAGTCCACTTCGATCTCGCCAGCCACATTTTGAATCCTTCCCAAAACTTTTCTGTACGGTGACTCACTTTTAGATGACATCAGAATGTACATAAGAGGCACCGTTTGTTGATGGTTTGGAGCAATGCTACCATGGATTGTCACCAGTTACCGAAAAAGTCTAGGAACCGTGCAGAAAGTACCGTCAATAACCCAATACTTCAACATGGACAATCTGAAAAGGTTCTCATTTGTACCGAATGCGATGGCTCTTTGTTCGTCATCATCAACATCGCATAACAGAAAACGGTCACCAGTATCCGTCGGCAGCAGGGTAAATGCACCCTTTTTTTGGGGAAACGCTCCTTAAACTTTGGAAAAATGCTCCTTAGATGCGTTTGCCCGGTATAATGCAATCGGAGGTATTTGCCTTCTTGTTAGCGCTTGCCGGTTGTTTTGACGGGTCTTAAGTTTCTTCAAGATTGTATAGCGGAGCTTCGCTCCTCAATCTTCGAGGTAGTTTTGACGGGTTTAAATTTCATTTTGATGAGTCTTAATTTCATGTTGAAAAGTCTTAATTTCGTTTTGACGGGTCTTAATTTCGTTTTGACGACTCTTAAATTCAGAAACTTAGAACCCGTCAAAACTATACAATCTTGAAGAAACTGAAGACCCGTCAAAACACCCGGCAAGCGCTAACCAGAACGTTAATACCTCCGATTGCATTATACCGGGCAAACGCATCTAAGGAGCATTTTTTCAAAGTTTAAGGAGCATTTCCCCAAAAAGAAGGGTGCATTTACCCTTTGCCAAATCCGTCGCACGATAGACATCCGGTACAAAAAAAATCAACTAAACGGTCCGGTTTGCTCTCTGTATTTCCATTAGACCGTGCTCGTTCCACGAACTTGCGCCTTGCTCCTTCAGTCATTTTCGTTTGAACTTCGACCGGATATTCGTTTAAAACGGACTTTATTTTTTTTTTAAATATAGAAGATCAAATAACTTAGCGGATATTTCGTCGACATATGTACCGGAATTGTTTTCGCAACATTGCTGCATCCCGACTCTGAGCTGACTTTAAGCTGCGCACGGAATTCCATGTTTTTTTTTTTTTTGAAAACCTGGATCTGGCTCATGATTGTGCTCCGAATTGCTTATTAGCTTATGCTGTCCGTCGATCAAGATGGTTTTCGTTCTCGAAGCACAACCGGAGCTACTTTTCTGATGGCGTCGTGATCGGCACTCCCAGTAGAATATATCATGCTATGAATTGGAAAAATAGTAATCGATTCAGGTAATTGTCATGCAAAATTACCAACTGGACATTTATTATTTACCTCACTTCGATTCAGATAATACAAATATCCTCCAACCGCTAGCATATCTTTTCCTTTAGAAGATTGCAAAATCTGAAGCTGACCTGGCTCACGGGAACTTGAACCTGCTTCAACACTTGCGAGAAAGATTGCAATGCAAGAACACAACCGAACAATGAAATGATTAAATCACAGTGACAGAATCATTGTTTGCAAAAGCATGGCACTCTTAGCACGAACATTTTCGATCGTTCAAAAGTCTACTTCATTCCAAACAGCAAAATGTTTCCATGACAACTATGAACTGTTGACGTAGTGTTAGAGCTTAAAATTTTTAATTTTCTTGAAATGAATAATTCACTAGAGCAACTCTCAAAAATATATCGGGAAAATCAATATTGGACAGATATTCTCTTCACAGTTCAAGATGTTTGCAGTCCAGCCTACAAGTGGCCGAAATATATCAAGAATACTATCGTATCCCGGACCTTTTGTTATGCGGAGGGAATCAAGTTTACAACCTTTTTTTGAGTCAACGGATACCGGGATTGTGACGATGTGAAGTGCAGAAAAAATATTTCTAGTTTTGTCTAATGTATGGCAGGTTCGAGTTTTTAGATGGATCTGATCGTGATATTGGAATAGAATCAGTCAATGTATATTTATATGTATTCTTCATTCAGATTGTGAAATTCTCATTTACTTGTCCCATTTGTTTTGCTTTAGTTTGATCATATTATCTCTCACCATGTTTTGATAATCGTCAGTCATTTCGAGGCTAGATTTTTCTGAGAATGTTTATTGTAACTATTGTTCAAAAGGACGAATAACTCATTTGAGAAAAGTCAAAATTTAAAATCAGATTCTACCGTGAAATGCCATGCCAAGTAATTCTAGGGTTCGAAGCCTTTTAGCCAAATATCTTTTAATCAACTGATTCCAAACAACGTCTCAAAAGTAAAATAAGAAAAATGCTATTTTATTAAAGCTCAAAATTATCAAATATTAGCTTCTCACATAATTCGCCAGCCGGTTCAAAATTTCTCAAATTGAAATGCATGAAATCATGAGAATTCCATTTGTTTTACCACCCACATAACGAAAAACAATTTGCTATATAGTCAAAACTATATTTCGAATGTAAGATATATTATCACATTTTATGTTATTGTTATCCAATAGTTTAGTCTCGCTTTCACCATACAACCTCTACATTAACACATATTGTTAATGTTTGCCATATTGTCATTGAAAGGTTTCTTATTGTCTGCACGTGGTCTGGATTATATACCAACTTTTTGGCATAGTATATGTCCAGCCGAAGCTAGGACAAAACTTTTTGGCATAGAGTACAGCAAAAATTTTGTTCGTGAAAATAGCCAATTTTATATGGTAACCTAACTTAACCGCCTATTCAGCATATAGTTATTTGGCCTTTTACCATCTGAAATATTGTTAAAACTATAAAGGTTATTGTTAGTTTATAGTTGTCAATTATAAGGGTTGTTCGCGCCGTCGCGGAAGGTATTTTCGGACACCTTACAAAAAAACGGATTTCAAGTGAAACACCTTTATTTCGCGAACACTGAAACACTTATTTATTAAAAACACGGTGTTTACTCCGCGACGGTTTATTTAGACTAATTCTAGTTCTCTATTCCTATTCCTATCCTATGCGGTACACACAGCTGATTCGATCGTTAGCGATTGGACAAACAGTAGCTGTGTGCAATAGGTAGCAAAAACAAGCAAGAGAGAGAATCTCTCTTGCAGCTGGTGAAGTGTAGGGATGCCTATGCATAGTTGATTCGTCGACAAACAATCTTTATCTCGCTCTAACAAGGGTAAATGTCGTAACAATAACGTAAATGGTCGTCAACAATTAGAAATAAGGTCCAGGAATGGTTTGTGAATATGCGGGCAGTGATACTCCAAAGAACTGCTCATGTTTGAAAGAAGGAAAAATCTCACAGAGAGTAATAAACCGGGCAAGCGCTTGGTTCAGAAGTTTGCTTTCGAATACAGGAATATGAATCGTCATAGAAGGCCCATGTGCAATGAATCAAGAGAAGGTGCCATTATGTCTAGCTATTTAACCTAATACATATTGCCACCTTAAATCAGGTGTCTACGATTTTATCAAAACATATTCATACTTCGCGTGTATATGGGAAAATGGCCGAATACCATTTTTTGCATTATTGAACATAAAAATCTCGTTTTTTAGTGAATTGATATTGTTGAAACTTAATTAGAATGCTTATTACTGCAAATGCGCACACATATTGATAAGCTCTAAATGTAATAAGTCTAGAATAGCGGAATGCTATCTAATGCGTTCGAGAATGTTTTTTTGGTTCCTTATTTCCTTTTTTAGATCTAATGCGTTTGAAAATACTTTTTTAGATTTTTATTTCCTTTTCTCTGCAATACATTTATAGCTAATAGCTAATTTTAGGCCAAACGTCCATTCGGCCAAACGCTCATATGCCAAATATCCATATGCCAAACGTTCCACCTCCGCCCGTGACAGTATTGTATGGTTGTGTTTGTTGTGCGATCTAGATTGCACATTGCTGCGTAGTCCTACGTCACCTTTGCGTACAACCCCATTGGCCTGTACCTTATAGTTTTTGAATCTCTACGCATGCCAAATGTGATTTATATGTGATTTATACAGACTAGCGATCACTAGACCGTATGCGTCACTTTCAAGTTTGAAAGCTTGTTGTTTTGTGACGGTGGTGACGGAGCGTTGCTTCCGAAATAACCTCTGTTTAGCATTTCGTTCACGCTTATCGTTGATAAAAGATGGACACTGCATGAGCATAACCAAACAGAACTTTCAATGGTTTGTGTAACCACAGTGCAAGATTACACAAATACATAGATAGTGTATGAACTGTAGCTTCACCACTACGATGAGATGAATAAGTGTATGAGTATATATTTGACACGGTGTAAACGAAAAAATGGTTTCTTTTGCAACTTGGCTAAGCGATTGTCTAGGGTTAAACCGTTGTTCGAATGTTTACATCCACCGTTATCGGTTTGATGTGGGTGTGCGTGCAAACTGTTTCCTTCTCATGACAGTGGTTCAACGATCAAAGATTTCCCGATTGAAGACATGTTTTCGATGTTTTTTAAAGACATTTAAAAAAAATCATAGCGCTCGTCTAAACGAATGTATGCTCTAGGCTTACAAGGTTCGTTCAGAAAGTCTTCTTTCACAAGCAGATTTCCAGGAAACCCCCGGAGATCTAATGGGGATTTGAAAAAAAAAAAAACGTCTGTATCAGACTTTAAAAGTCAGAATGCCACCATTTTGATGCACTTTTCTGTCAATTTTCATGCAACTTCATCATAATTTATACAGGTTTACGCTGGACATGCTTATAGCTCGTTAAAAACTAATCGTTCACATAATATTTACCATCCAGTGACGCTGTTATCCACATGCATAGCACAAAACATTGATGATGATCAACTAAACAGGACCGCAGAGATGCAATCCTCCAGTCGACCCATTTGAATTAGTTTGAATAATCCTGGTTATCCCTCGAAACTCAATTTTCAGAGAATCCAATCAAGCAAAACCAACCGACCACACGTCGTCGGTGGCAAATCACATGCCATGGCAGTCAACGACGAGCACCGACGCCGGATGGGCCTCCGAATACGGCCAATGCCGGGAGGAGATGTGGAAGCCTGTTTCCCACCGCATCATTTATCAAGCCTTTCGTCGTAATCAACCTGACGACCAATTCATGACCACCATCCCTCAAATCACTGCCGGGATCGTTGGATGCGATAACGTGATGGATGACAACGATAATGCCGGTGTGCCATCCGATAATTAATATTTAATCGCTGTCCAAACTGAATACTGGCATTATTAGTTTCGTAAATTGAGCGGGCGGACGCAAATTGGACTGCTCAACTGGACTTTGGTTTGATGCAATGGGATCTGTGGCAGGGAAATTGGATATTTGAAAGGATTTCACCGGACGTTTAATATGAAGTGGCACCTTGCCTCCAGGAAAAGGGCAAACAAAGCAAATCCAATCGTTTGGATTTCGACCGGGAGTTTAAGCTTCTTGGATTTGCAGCATAAATGGGGAGATTGGTGGTGGTGTTTGGAGGTTGATGAAAAGTTAAGACATCATTTTTCATTTCGGTTCTCCATTTCAGCTGCTCTGGAGGACGATGCCGGGGATGCTTTTTTGTCAGGGATGGGTCGGTTCAATAAGCCGGGAAAATTTTCCACAATACCATCAAAATCAAACCTGACACCTTGGTAAATCCTTCATGACGGGAGCTTTGGCTGTTGCTCTTTGTATACCGGTTTGTCTTGATTTAGATTGGTAGGGTAAAAATACTTCGAATCCTACAGGACTAAGGTTGGTTATTAGCGCATTGGTTTTTTTTTTAACTAGTTCACTTATTTTGTAGGCTCAATCACGTTATTTTGTAGGCTCAATCCGTTAAGGAGCCGATGTTTAATTGTTTTATTGATATTTAATTGTTTTTTTTTTGGGTATGGATTGTGTAGAATCGCGTTGTTTCGGAATCGAAGTGATTTGCACACACGTATAGTCTCGTTGGTAGAAGAAGTAATATTGCATTCTTTATTATCACACCAGTGGTGCCGTTTGTTCAGGTTGGGATGTCAAAGTATAATCATGCTCAGGGATGTGCATTTCAAGATTTATACAAACCAAGTTACTTATAAAAAAGTAGGACTGATACTGCATCTCTCTTTTTCTTAACATTAGTGAATCTAATTGTTGGATCAAAGCAACACAGCCTCAGATGTTGGAGCAACCGAGCTGCATAGCAACCTAGCAACCAACTGGGCGGTTGCTTATTTAACCCAATCAACAAGTGAAAAATGTCTCATTCCTTACTACGCATCTGAAGTGAATACACGCTTATTAGTTACCACTCGAGTTCTTGTTCCCTTACTTCAATATTGTGTTACCACGGTTGTGGTACTTATCAGTTGGCGACGAGTATTTCCTGGACGTTACGATTTTCAAGCGACCCAGATCACGAATCCATCCGGAAGAATGCCTGTGAATCCACCCCCGACGGAAGGAAGCAGCGGAAGAGCTAACGGAGGAAACAAACTGCAAGAAGCCATTCTGCAAATCACGCAACTTCTTACGCGGTTGGCCGTTCCTGCACCTCCGAACACTGAAAAAATCTTAGAAGCGCTATCGACCAACATCAGTGAATTCACCTTCGATCCGGACAACTGCTATTCGAGAGTGGTGCCAGGAATTTGGAAGACGCTGCCAAAGTTCGGCTACTCCTGAGGAAGCTGGATACCGCATCTCATAGCCGATACGTGAATTACATTATTCTCCCCCCCCCACTCCCCCCCTCCGCGCGCGGGGGGCTCCCCCCCCCCCGCCCCCCCCCCCCCCCCGACCCCCCGCCCCCGCCCCCCCGGCCCCCCTTGCGCCCCTTTTTCTCCCCCCCCACCCCCCCCCCCCCCCCAGGGCCCACACACCCCACAAAACACCGCCCTGTCCCACACGTCTGAACACCCAATGCTAGAAACCAGAAGCAAAGCTACACAGCAAAAAAATATGAAAATTACACGTGATGCAAACCAGGTCAATTTGAAATATACACCAATGTACTCTCATGAATTAGTTGAATTTTCGATTGAAAATCATGCACATGAACCGAGCATTGAAAAACATTTTAAAACGCATTGTTTTTCACTCAAATGTGTGCCATAATGTATGTTTACTTGTTGCTGTAAAAATCGAGTGAAGCGCTCTCCTATTTCAATAAATTCAAATTGAATCCCACATGAACGTGTAAATTTCTGGGTTTTCGGATCGAAACCAATGAAACAATGGCGCCCGATTCTTTTGCTGCTTTATCCTCTCGATTAGTTGTCATTTATTTCCCAACATCATACGAAGCAATCCAGAATCACCCCGCAGATGGATGATAGTAATTGTTACAACTTCAAACATCAAATCCGGATGCTATATTTGCTATATCTAAATAATAATTCAATCACAATGTAAAATTTCTGTTTGATTGCAAGGATCGGAAGATTGATTGTTGAAAGAGGTTAACGAGAACGAGAGAAAATGAGGTTAGCGAGAGCGAAAAAAAAAGATTGACAACAATCTCTTTGAAAAGGGATACCCCAACATGCTCATGGATCAGAGTGTCCGGGAATTTGACCTTCTTATCATCCAAATGAATTTGGAATCTAACCAAGCAAGCTTCGATTCGATTGCATTTAAAATTACATAAGCTGTTTTCAATTCGTGTAAAAATAAATTCCTACGTAATTCTCAATTCGTTTAGTTTAATTCAGACTTTAATTTTGAAACTTATTGCATGCTCCAATTATGTGCATTAAAATCAATTGAAAATTACATAATTTTATTAACTGTGTCCCCCAAGCCCCCCCCCCCCCCCCCCAAATTTTTCGCCCCCCCCACCGCCCAACCCCCCCCCCCCCCACCCCCCCCCCCCCCCCCCCCCCACAACCCCAAACCAACCACCCCCCCACAAACCCCCCCAACAACTCCACACAAACCCGCCCACCCCACAAAAACCAAAGTGAAGCTTTCCCTGAAACCCGATGCCAAGCCCGTATTTTGTTCCAAGCGACCGGTTCCTTTCAACACGGGTCCACTCGTTGACGCCGAACTAACCCGCCTGCAGAATCTTGGAATCATTACACCAGTTGACTTCTCAAAGTGGGCAGCGCCGATTGTAGCAGTTCGCATGCAAAATGGACGAGTACGGATTTGTGCAGATTATTCGACGGGATTGAACGATTCTCTGGAAGCCAATCACTATCCTCTGCCAACGCCGGAGAAGATTTTTGTTGATGACTCCAAGAAGCACCTCACTATCAACACCTACAAAGGATTGTTCTGGTTCAACAGACTCGCTCCAGGAGTGAAATCGGCACCAGGAGCATTTCAGCGTTTGATAGATGGCATGATAGCAGATATTCCGGAAATTCGCTCGTTCATCGATGATACGATCATTTTCGGAAAGGACTGGAAGTCACACAATGCGACTCAGCCGTTTGCAAGAATATGGTTTCCACATCAAGCTAGAGAAGTGCAGTTTCTACTAGTTTCTAGTGCTTTTTTAAGTGCCTTACATTTCGGTGAATAATTTTCCCACTTTCCTTTGATTTTAAACTTATGTTTGAACCATTACGAGCAACGACAGAATACTCCTCAGAGTCAAATGTCGTAGAGAGTTTATTCTCCTTTTGTATGCGCTTTGCAACAACTGTATCACCTCGCGATATATCATTTTGCTTTGCCCTGCGCCGGTTTTCAGCATAGTCTGCTTCTTTCATTTTATACAGATGATCGCGATCCCGAATCTCCTCCAAAATGTTAGGTCCTCTTATCAGCAGGCCGGGTAACTTGTCCTTTAGTTTTCTTCCAAACATCAAGATTGATGGAGCGACACCTGTCATAGTAGGTGGTGTTGAGTTGTGCATGAGTACGAATGTTTGGAGATCCCATTGTCAGTCTGCTCCCGATGTTTCCTTACTAATTTTCAGTCTTTTCCCAATGGAGCGGTTAACCTTTTCCACTTCTCGATTCGCTTGAGGCCAATAGGGTGTGGTTCTTCTGTGCTCAATACCAAACTGGTTACAGAAGTCTTGAAGTGCTCTACTGATGAACTGGGGACCATTATCGGTTTTTATGAACTCTGGCGTTCCGAAAAGGCAAAACGTTTCATGTAAAGCCTTTACAGTCAAATGCGCTGTAATTTGCCTCATGATTATCACTTCTGTGAAGCGACTAAAGTAATCAACGATTACAAGCAGGTTATGACCAGATGGTAATGGGCCGGTGAAATCAATTGCAAGATCGGCCCAAGCCCTGTCAAGCAATTTGGTACGATTCAATGGTTCGAGAGGATTTGGTGTTAATACCAGAGTACAGTTTTTACACTTTCTAACGAATGTCTCAACTTGCTTATCCATCTGTGGCCACCACACCTTTTGACGAAGCCTTCTCTTCATAACCACCATTCCCGGGTGGGACTCGTGAGCGATTTCCAATACGCGTGATCTTAGTTGCTCTGGAATGAATAGCCTGTCTCCTTTCAAAAGTATGTTTCGAACCCGACACAACTCTGCTCACTAACGGTTTGAATTCCTTACCAATTTCGTTCCATATCTCAGTTTCCAACCTCTGTTAAACGCTTTGAAGCACTGTATCTTTTATGGTCTCCTCTCCGACTTCTTCAACTGAAACGGCATTAGGCAGCGTAGTTAAAGCCAATTGTAGTATGCCGCTTTCATCCGATGATCTGAATGCTACTGGATTGGTCACTGATAATCGAGAAAGTGCATCGGTTAAATTTTTTACTCCTGGCTCATACACAACATCAAAACTGTTTGTCTGTAGGCGCAATACCCAGCGTCCTATACGGGCACAAGGCTTCGATCACTCTTTGACCAGAAACATAAGAGGTTTACAGTCAGTTATTAGTTTGAATCTCTTTCCGAGCAGATATCATTTGAACCTATCGACCAGCGACAGTGCTTCCCTCTCCGTTTGAAAATATTTTCTTTCGATCTCGGTCAAGGATTTACTTGCAAACGATATGATTCGTCTCCTTCTACCTGTATCCTGCTGTAGCAAAACAGCACCCAGCATCAGCTACTACAATTCAGAGATCTTTGGAATCATAGTAGCCAAGAAATTTAGCTCCACTTATAGCAGACTAAGTCTGTAATCAGTCTTGATCTCTTCTAGTAATCAAGTCTTGATCTCTTCAAGCTCTTGTGTGTGTTTTGGTTGCCAGTCAAATTGCTCCCCAACGCGAAGCAGAATCCGCAGTGGCTCTTTTTAGTCTGCCAAAGATGGTAGAAATCTTCCAACATATGTAATTAGCCCGAGGAAGCTACGAAGATCTGAGACATTGTACGGGGCCGAATACCCGAACTAGACATCTCATGACTTAGAAATTCAAGACGAGAAACACCGAAAACGCATTTCTCTCTGTTCAGAAGAATTCCGTATTCTTCGAGGCGAGATAGGAGGGCATTTAGTCTGCGATCGTGTTCTTCTGAATTTCTTTCCCAGACCATAACGTCGTCCAAATAAAGAACCACTCCATCTTACCCTGCAACGACTGACTCCACCACTTTCTGAAATAATTCAGGAGCGCAGTTAATCCCGAACATTAATCTTTTATATCTGCGTAAAAATACATTTTTTTTAATGAAACACCCAACAATATACAATGAATGGAAAATATTTATTTAATTCAAAACTGATTCGACACCTCGTTCGGCACTCATACATTTACCTGAATAGTCCTTGTTTTGTAATAAACGTTTTGATTTCTCTGGATCGTTCAGAAATTCCACTTGATGATAAGCTTCTCTGATATCGAACTTTGAGAATCGAATTCCAAAAAAATCCTCAATGATTGGCAATGGGTGTGTTTCCCTGATGACACAAAGACATATCTCGCCATTATCCTTCACAACGGGTACAATAGGGGACACCCATGCCGACGGTTGCTGCACACGCTCAATAATGTCTTGGCTCTGTAGATATTGAAGTTTTTCCGGAATTTTTTCCTCCAATGTGACCGGAGCACGACGGTAC
>JAHHFK020000159.1:0-188903 GCA_024533555.2 Aedes koreicus | reverse complement strand
ACGGATAGTTTTCTATCGTTGCATATTTCCTAGAGTACTCCATCAGCTTTTGCCGGGTGAATAAATATTATATCAAATTTAAAAAAAAAAAACGAAAAACTTACGACTCACCCCATTTGCGTCCACAGCACCACCGAAAACGACCGAGACGGGCTTCGGACAACCGGAAAGCGAGCGCAGAACGTACAAAACGTGTCATTTAAATATATGAGTTTATAGATATGATAGTCCCCATGTGTCTGCTTTTTTAGCCCGTGGCCTGCTTCATGCGACGAATAAAATGTGCTGTTTGATTAGAGTGAAACCCTACGCATGGGAGCCGAAGTTTTGCGTTTGTATAAAAAAAAATTTTATTTCTCTGTCTACAACAAACCGCCAGCGAGGAATGGAATCGCATATGTTAATGTACACACGAATTTTTGTTGATGCTTTCGATTTTTTCCCCTGCTGTTGCGAAATGCGAAACGCAATGCCGTCGGCCGGATTGACATAGTGGAAAAGTAATAACATTAGAGAGAAGCAAGCAACTTTGACGGGGCCACACCAAAAAGTCGTAATACAGCACCACAACCATCAGGCCGCCGTAAGTCCGTCGTCAATGCGTGAGTTGGGACATTTAATTAGACATAAAATTCCCAGACCCAAAGTGCCGTTTGTGTGTTTGCCATGTTGACGTTTGCTGTTAGTATGGACGTAAACTGTGGGCCGTTTATTACCAGGAGGGGAATACCTAATCGTATTTTGTCCCGGGTGAAGAGAATCTTTGACGGGGTTCTTTTTATTTGTGTGAAATAAGATCTCGCAATTCCTTACTTTTACGAACATTTTCGTTTGTATTTTTATGTAACTAATCGAATTTGCATTGCCAAGTAGCAAACTTCCAATCGGTTTCCGCAGTCGGGAGTCATCATTTATCAAGATGAGAACGAAAGGGCGGAAAGAGAAGCAGAACGCCGTTGTCTTGTTCAATCGTTCTGAGATTTTCCTTCCCACCATGGGAAAAACCCCAGTTGGAGCTTCGTTCGTTTCCCGTCCGATTACCTCTGCTGGTTTTACGTAACTTTGTACGTTCTCGGGATTTCAACCGACTCGTTCCACCTACCTTTTCCTTCAGGAACTTTTGCAATATATATGTGCAATATGCATGAGCTGACGTGGCAAGTTGCTCACTCTCTGAATCCCTGAACAGTAGTTAGTGGAAAGTTCTTTCTTTTTCTTCTTTTCTCTATTTTTTTTTTCGTCGCTGGTGGGAAATCTATTTGGTTGAGAGATTCTCGTACAGCCAGAGCACTATGAGAAATTTACATACAAGAAGGGCGCGAATACTTTCTCGCTCATTCTGCATTATTATGGCATGTTTTTGTTAGTACTGAGTTTATGTGAAATTAACCATGGGGTAAATACTGAGCTAGAGGATAATTTGTTTTTCTACCGTTGTCAGGTACATTATAGACTGCGACCAGTATTTTGATCTATTGTCGTCCTTCCGCTTGTACAGTTTGCCGTGTGTTTATAGATCAAATATTATCGGCATTCTCTTAAAAAAGCACTGAACTTTGAACAATGTCAACAACTTTGTCATCAGGTACGGTCAGTCCTTTATAAAGAAATCTTCAGCGTTTAGTAAGGCCCAAGTCAGTGGCGCGCCCGTCAACTTAGTTTTGCTTTGACTTTCTGCCTGAGGCTGGTTCGTCGCGCAAAAAAATGTTCAAATATGTTAAGAACATTTTTTTTGCGTGACGAACCAGCCTCAGGCTGAAAGTCACGTAAATACGAAACAACAACAACAATTGTTTTCAAATTTTATTCAAACTTTTCTGTTTGAACTGAATAAGAACCGATTTTTACGAGAAAAAAAAACATCAATAAGACTTTTAGGTTTCACAGGAATGTGATACGCTGGATCATTCCGACACTCGTTCCTGCTTTTTTGGCCAAATCACGTATTGACATTGATTTGTTCTTCATGATTAGAGATACCACTTTCTGCTCCAGTTTCGGGATTGAAGAACCGGGTTTTCTGCCTCTTCCTGGTAGCTCATCCAAAGAATAGTGTTCCCCAAACGTATTAATGATGGTTTTAACACTCGCATGATGAATTCCAAACCGCTTCGCCAATTTTCGCATAGTAATACCCTTCTCACTTAGCCATGTGTCCAGAACCATAATTTTCACTTCCTTTTCAATACGCGACATTTTGAAAACGCAGAATTTGAACCGCACAAACAAGTAAACAAAAGAAAGCTGGCAGTCAAACGCACAGCATGCAGTGTTCAGAGCATAAAAAACCATCACAAATACATGCGTACAACGCAAATGTATGTGGATAGCTTATATTCGATACACTTCTTATTTAACATGTTATTGGAGGGTGTAATTCGAAGTGCGGGAATAGACACAAATGGCACGATGTTCTGGAAATTTGTCTAATTTTTTGGCTTCGTCGATGACTTTGATATCGTAGCGCGTAACTTTGAGACGATGGCGGAAACGTACATTAGATTTAAGGCTGAAGCAAGTATGATTGGGCTAACGATTAATGCGTTGAAAACAAAATACATGAAAGGGAGAGGCTCCCGGGAACACAATGTTAGCCTCCCATAACGAGTTCAAATCGACAGTGATGAAATCGAGGCAGTAGACGAATTCGTGTATCTGGGCTCATTGGTGACCACCAATAATGACACCAGCAGAGAAATACAAAGGCGTACTATGGCTGGAAATCGTGTCTACTTTGGACTCCAAAGGACGCTAAGATCGAACAAAGTTCGTCGAACTACAAATTTGACCATCTACAAGACATTAATTAAACCGGTAGTTCTCTACGGCCACGAAACACGGACATTGCTCGTGAAGGACCAAAGCGCCCTTGGTGTCTTTGAACGGAAGGTGCTGCGTACGATTTACGGTGGAATGCAGATGGAAGACGGAATGTGGAGGAGCTAAATGAACCGTGGTTCTATAAACTGCATCAGTTGCTGGGAAAACCTCCCATGGTTCACATCGCTGAAAATCGGTCGACAACAGTGGGCTGGGCATGTCGTTAGAATGTCGGACGACAGGACGACAGTTAAAATGATTCTCGATAAGGATCCGACGGGCACGGGCAAGAAGAAGAGGCGCGCAACGTGCAAGGTGGATCGATAAAGTAGAAAGCGACTGCAAGGGTGGCGATGTGCAACATGCACTATGGTACGAATGGCCAAATTTCGCGAGAAAAATCGATAACTCGAAAACCATTATCCTTAGACACATGATGTCTTAGGAAGATTTAGTTTAAAAAATAAGATCTAACTTTTGGTTTGGGTGGTGACAAGGGTGGTCCTTTTATGTTCAGAATAAAAAATTTAACTTTTTATTCTTGTGATTTAGAGGATTTGTTACTTCTACAGAACTGAATGAAACTTTGCTCAAGAAACTTTACTGCTATCTCAGCTACGTATCGTTTTCTAACAGTGTTTCTATTTTTCCTGGGTGGGACTTAAAAGAACAGTTTTTTTAATGTACTATTTTAATTTTAATTTTAATTTGAAAACTTTGTAGGGATGACATTCTGAGCAAAAAATGACGCACATTTTGAAGATAGAAAAACTCGTTTTAAAATGGGTAATTTTGCATTATTTTCGATCAGCATCATCAACAATTATCATCAAAGAGCGTAACAACGTGAGTTTTAAATGAAAATGTTTATATTTTCATATCATACCATCTTTATTTATTTATTAACATTTATATCACAGACAAACAGACATAACACATTGAACATGTTGCACTACACATAATCGTCACTTACACACCTGCGCCATCTGTTGAGCACACTGTGATGGATGATAAAGCTGATTAGATGGCAGCAGTGTGTTAACGTCAGACGTAAAAAAAATCGACAATGCGCGCTACCTGTGGCGATTCTACCAAGTAAGAAACATTTGGATTGGCCGTTTAATGCGTAATCGATGAAGAAACTTACTCCCTTATTTGCAAAATTATGCAGAAAAAATGCAAAATTACTCATTCTAAAACGACTTTTTCTCATGAAGGGGACAAAGGGGGACAAACAATTTTGCATAGATCTTGTAGATGAATGTTTGTACTTTCAGTTCACATATTCCGTGTTTGCTAATATTTGCAAATAAGGGAGTAAGATATCTTGCAGAAACGTATTTTTTTACACTTCAACCTCTCCAACTTTTGTTCATACAATAACTAGCAACTATCTTGTATCTTCAAAATGTGCGTCATGCTGTAAATGTCATCCATACAAAGTTTTCAAATCCAAATTGAAATAAAAAAAAATACAGCAAAAAAAACTGTTTTTTAAGTCCCACCCTAAGGAACGTTAGAAAAACTATTATAAAACGATACGTAGATGAGATAGAAGTAAAAAAAATTCAGCAAAGTTTCATTAAATTAAAATATCTACAATTCTGTTGAAGCAACAAATCCTCTATCTATCTTTTTCACCTTTCGGTCCATGACAGGATCAGCGCGTCCAATGTTTTTGTCACTTCTCGGTTTCCTCTCCACCGTCAAACGTTCCGAAAATGATTTGAGCACATCGTGAACAGTGGATTTAGGCAAATCCAAGGTTTTTGCAAGGTCCCGTATTGACAAGTCAGGATTTGCCGTACGCCCGTACAAAATTCGCTCGCGCACTTGTTTTTCTTTCGTCGCCATCTTGAATACTAAACATGAAATGTAATCATCAATCATAGTCTTTTTCATCATAGACTCTCAGCTATACCACAGTGAAATTTTTCATTCCTACGTGCAATATTTCAAAAGTTACAATGATTTGAAGGTGTCCGGATTAATGTGGATACAGACCTTATCTGAAAATCAAATAATGTATGTGGGCTTCAAATGATAAGTTGACAACCAGGAAGGAAGGTGTGACCGATCTCCGGTCCTCACAAGTCCCTACCTCACGCCTCTACAAGTCATCCCGAGCAGGAACGCATAACTTGATAACTGGCCTTGGTATTTAAGAGCCCAGATTAAGAGGTACAATACCTGAGGATAAGACTATAAAATTGTTCCCACAATGTTATGCGAATATCAAATTAAGGTAAGACAATACCAAAATAGTACCTCTCAGGTATTCTCAGGTATCCGAAATAACAAGTAAAACCTTTTTTTTTCTGTTTTATCCAACCTGACGAAGACCAATTCAACAAACTTCAACCATGCCGTGCGGAATGAAATCGTGTAGTAGTTTAGACGACCGTTTCCTATGGAAATGCGAGTTCTGCACAAAACGATTCCATGCGGCCTGCGTGGGAGTACAACGCCAACGGGAGGATTTCATCACCGCCTTCATGGTGCCTATGTGTGCTGACTGCCAGGAAATTTTACGGAAGGAAGCCGATGTGAGAAAACTGCTACATCAACAGGAACAACTTGTGGAAGCAATCCGTTCACAAACTGACGCCAACCATCGAATTGCCGCTGACTTGAAAAGATTTTCTGCTGTCTCAGAATTTTTTGAGAATATCGAGCTACAACTAAACGATGTCAATGAAACCCTAAAAAAAATTAACAACAATAACAAAGACATGTGCAGTGTAATCGAGACCAGCTGCAAAAACAGTGTAGCAGAAATAAAACATGAAATCACGGCATTTTTGGAAGCACCTCCGACAGACACATCGACGGCAATCGAATTGGTAGCCAAATCGGCTGCGATCGCAGCAGTAGCAGAAATCACCACAACAACAACAACAACAACAACAGCAGAAACTACTGAATCAACACCACAACTCAACTGTGAGGCAGCCCTTGAAGAAATTTTACATGAAATAAAAATTGTTTCTGGTGCTGTTTCCAGCCTACAATCTTGTACGAAAGCTAATGTCTCCCCACCAGAGAAGACACTGGAGGAGGAATTAGCTGAAAATTCCCCAGTCAACAGTGGAATTCAGCCGAAAACTGATCATTCGTCTCCGGGATGGCGATTTTTGGGCAACAAATGGCGCTGGATGAAGGACTGGTCAAAATATGACGAAAAACAAAAGACTCGAAAGCTCCAGGAAAAAGCTGCTGCTAAGCGCAGCAGAAAACGCAGGAAACATCAACAAATCAAACCAACAAACATCAACAGCAATACAAATCTAACAGCACCCAAATCCAAAAGCACCCAACAGAATGAACACACCCGTTCCAACGAATCGGACAAAAAATTACTGGCCACAGCAAAAGTACAATTTGCCGGCCCACCATCATCAACCGACCACCCAATACCAGGCCTCTCCGTGCCAAAACTCATCGAATTCAGAAAGGGTGAAACCATAAACCCTTACCGTACAAACAACAAGGTACACCATAACAACAATGAATCACCAGCGGAAAATACCACGGCATCAACACATTTGGAATCGCACTCGACACCTCACTGGACACCCGACCCCATGCGTCCACCCATCGTAAACTTAACGCAGCAATCAGCTGATGGGGACAGGCGTTACTTAAAAGCTCGTTTGCGGGACTACAGAATCATGGAGACGGTGCGGACTTACCTTGCTTATCTCCATGACCAGCCAACAAATGTATGTACTCGCGGAATGACTAAAATAAGTGCCTCAGTAATGCTAGCAGCGGAAGGTTTACCTACGGACACCAACCTTCTGCGTGAAATTTTCCTGGACGTATACAAAGAGATGGGAGTATCACGCAATGACGCCTTGGCAGACCTGCAGTCACACCGCACATCTTTATCCAGCGATCGAACACACCGCCTGCAGCAACTACGAGAGAGTAGCACCAAATTTTACTCTACCTCCCCAGGGTCACATTTTCGGAAATAACGACGCCTTCCATAGAAGAAGAAGAAACGACGCCCTCCATAGAAGATGAAGAAACATCATCAATATCGGTAAATATTTCATCAACCGACGCGCTTCCCACAATTTCTTCACCAAAACAGAATGCTACTGAAATTTTGATTTATTGTCAAAATTTCAATCGCATGAAAAGCCCAGCAAAAATGAAGGAAATTCATAAAAATCTTCTTGGTACATCCTTTTCGATTATTCTGGCAACTGAAACTAGCTGGGATGAAAGTGTAAAAAGTGAAGAAATTTTCGGAAGTGCGTATAACGTATTCAGAAATGATAGGAATTTTCTTGAGTCTGGAAAGAAGTCAGGCGGTGGAGTCCTCGTAGCCGTCTCTGCAAAATTCAACTCAGAAATAATTCTCTCATCAAAATTTAATGAATTTGAGCATGTTTGGGTGAAATCTCACATAGCAGGTGAAACACACGTATTTGCCTCTGTGTATTTTCCACCATATAATGCTAATAAAAATACATATGAAAAGTTTTTCGAATGTGCAGAAATTTTTTTATCTGAACTTCCTCCTGAAGTAAAAGTTCACATCTATGGGGACTTTAATCAACGCGACGCTGACTTCATTCTAGACTCCGAAAATGAAAATATCTTACTCCCAGTCGTTGGGGAGAATATTACTTTGCAATTCATATTCGACGAAATCGCAAAACTTGGACTTAATCAAGTAAACCACATCAGAAATGAAGAAAATTGTTTTTTGGACTTCTTGCTCACGAATATTCAAGAAGATTTCTGTGTGACTGAATCACTGAACCCATTATGGAAAAATGAAATGCGACATACGGCAATCGAATATTCTTTATTTATACATGAATATCAAAGACCCAACGACTGTGAATATGAAAAAGTCTTTGATTACAGACTAGCTAATTATGCGAATATCAGAAGCAAACTAAACAATGTAAACTGGCAGGAAATTTTCAAGAATGAAGGAAATGTCGAAACTGCTGTAGACATTTTTTATAAAATTTTATCGGAAATAATTTTGCAAGAAATACCTTTGAAGAAAAAACGACGTCACCGAAATACGAGTCATCCAGTCTGGTTTAACAGACAAATCAAAAATTTAAAAAATCGAAAGCAGAAAGCTCACAAAATTTTCAAAAAGTTCAACAGCAGTGAAAATTTAGCAAACTATCAGGACATATGCAACCAATTGAATCTAGCCATCGGTATTGCACTTGAAGAATACAATACAAAAACTGAACTTGAAATAAAGTCATGCCCGAAGAACTTCTTCAATTACGTAAAAACCAAATTAAAATCTGACAATTTTCCATCCACAATGTACCTTGATGAACGTGTCGGTGATAACTCGGAAAAAAATTGCAATCTTTTTGCAACATTTTTTCAAGAAATCTATACGACATTTTCTGAAGAGGATCGCGATCGCGAATATTTTGCATTTTACCCTGAATTTACTGGGAGCATTGGCGTCATCCAACTGTATGTGCAAGATATTTTCCAAGCATTAAAAAATTTGGACGCCGCAAAAGGTCCTGGACCTGACGGAATTCCTCCAGTGTTCATGAAGAGTTTAGCAATGGAACTCACATCTCCATTGTTTTGGCTCTTTAATATGTCACTGGAATCAGGAATTTTCCCAACAATTTGGAAAAGCTCATTTCTGGTCCCTATTTTCAAATCTGGACGAAAATCTGACATACGTAATTATCGTGGAATAGCCATTATCTCTTGCATTCCTAAACTTTTCGAGGCAATTGTCAATGAAAAATTATTTCTCCAAATCAAAAATCGAATAACTGACAAGCAACACGGCTTTTTTAAGGGCCGTTCAACCTCGACAAATTTAATTGAATTTATAGACTATTCATTGAATGCAATGGATAATGGAAACCACGTAGAAGCTCTCTATACAGACTTTAGCAAGGCTTTTGATCGTATTGACATACCAATGCTACTTTTCAAACTACAAAAACATGGGATTGAACCTGGACTCTTGAAATGGCTTGAATCATACTTAACCAGCCGCCAACAAATAATAAAATTAAATGGAAAGAAATCAAGTCCTATTCAAGTCACTTCTGGTGTCCCACAAGGCTCTCATTTAGGACCCCTTCTTTTTATTTTGTACGTAAATGACATTTCCTTCATTCTTAAAAATATTAAAGTACTAATCTATGCCGATGACATGAAGCTTTATTTGGAAATACGAAATAAGGAAGACATCAATTTATTCCAGAATGAAATAAACATATTCTACACATGGTGTAAAAAAAGCCTATTAGAGCTGAATGTAAAAAAATGCAACTCAATATCATTTAGCAAAAAAATAACAACACCAAACATATCAATTGCACTAGGTAATCAGAATGTAGAAAAATGTGAAAGAGTTAGGGACTTAGGAATAATCTTAGACTCCAAACTTAATTTCATAGACCACTACAACACAATTATTCACAGGGCAAATAACATGCTGGGCTTTATTAAGCGCTTTTGTCATAATTTTCAGGACCCATACACTATTAAAACACTATATATAGCTTATGTTAGGTCTATTCTGGAATATTGCAGCATTGTATGGTCTCCTCATTTAACCACACACGAAAACAGAATAGAATCAGTACAAAAGCAATTTCTATTATATGCTCTTCGTAGATTGGGTTGGACATCATTTCGTCTTCCATCATATGAAGCGCGTTGCATGCTTATAAACATCCAAACATTGAAAGAGCGTCGTGAGTATGCAAGCGTTTCATTTGTAAACGATATCGTTTCGCAGCGTATTGACTCACCAGAACTTTTATCAAAATTAAACATATATGCACCTATTCGGCAACTTCGAAATCGTAACCTATTCGCCATCAACCATCATCGCACAAACTATGCAACAAATGGACCAATAAATCGCATGATGGCTTCTTACAATAAACACTGCGAAATCATTGACTTTACAATGTCTCGGCATAAACTAAAACAGTATTTTAGCTCCATAAGAAACCAGAACATACAAGAATGAATAATATTATATTATATTTACACACCGAGCAAAGAAATTTTCTGAACAACAAGGAAATATTAGGGGAACCAGGGTAAAATGAGCTCATTTGCTTCCGAAGCAGTTCCGTGCGGCCAATGAGACCACGTTCATTCAATTTCTTGGAAATTTTCCTTCAAGTTAAGGTTATTTTTACAGAAATCGTTCCACTCCGAGCTGAGATATAGAATTCTTTCGCGTTTCGGGCACTTTTTTTCCCACTGTGCGATGGTATAGGAGATGTTTAATTACATATGTCCTTAATATCCCATTCAAGTTCTAATAAGTTCTAAGAATAATTTCTAATTGTTAATTTTTCGACAAAAACGACATCCTTTAAGGAAAGCAAATTGAACAGCCTGATGAAAATATTACATATTAAATGTTAACATTTATCTACGATGACAATGGAGATGTTTAGATACTATTGTTTTCACTATTCCATTCAAATCCTCACTTATTTTTCAAAGGTCCACCCTAATAGAATAAAAGTGAGCAAACCCAAATGAAATATCATGAATCTAATACAGACAATGGCCTAAGATTATGAAAAAGGTGTTAAAATAATATTGCTTGTATTTTTTTTTTATTTTCGACAAAAGGGACCACTCTTATGACAAAAAAGTGGGCCACCCTAGCAAAATATCACATATTACATGCTGACAGTGGCTCATGATTATTTAATAGATGTTTCAATACTGTTAACTTCTATATTCTATTCAAATTAAATTTTTATTTAAATTTTTCATCAAAAAGGACCACTCTAGTGAAAAATAAGTGAACCACCCTAACGACCCTAATTTTACACATAATATGCTAGCAGTTGCCAACGATGATATAAGTTATGTTTCAATACTTTTGCCATGAATATCTCAGCAGTTGAATTCAAATCATTCAAGTATAATTGAATTCACTCCCCCGTCTCAAAAATAGGCCAAGTCCCAGAAAATCGATTTTTTTTAAAAAAAAAAAATTCCGAACTAACACCAGTTCTCGACGTTTCATGTATTTATAAGACCTTTGGCTTCAAAAAAAAAAAAATTCGATTTCGGAATTTTCATGTACCCTGGGAAATTTTTCATGGGTCTAAAAAGTCAAACTTTGACCGCTTTGGGGGCCACTTAACGAAGTCCGATTGAGCTCAAATTTTGCATGGGAACTTCTTTTGAGGAGACAAAACTTTTGAGTACTACTTTTTTTTTTTAAATTCGATGGCCATATTTTTCCCATACATTGGATTGCCACCCTAAATACACGCTCAGATTTTTTTTACAGAAATCTGTAAAATTTTACCGAATTCTCAACAGCTGAACGTTCGGTAATGCTATTTAACGGGTTTCAGTAAAATTTTACCGAAATCCGGTAACATTTGTACAGATAACTGTAAAATTTCACCGAAATCCGTTAAGTCGGATTACCGAACGTTCAGCTGTTGAGAATTCGCAAAATTTTACAGATTTCTGTAAAAAAATTATGTGTGTACTTCAGATATTCGAAATTTTACGCGTTTTGTAGGCTACCATCTATATAATAAAAATGAGTTGGGGTTTCCTTTGTCACGATTTAACTCGCGAGCGGAAGGCCCGATTGGCGTAAAATTTTGTATGCAGAGATTTTTAGGGCCGGAGAATAATCTTATGATAGTTTGAGACCCCTCCCTTTACTGGAAAGGGGGGCTCCCATACAAATGAAACACAAATTTCTACACAACTCGAGAACTAATCAAGCAAAAGAAACCAAATTTAGCATGTAAGAGTTTTTGATAGCAAAAAAAGTTTTTATGGTAGCTTGAGACCCTCCCCCCTCTAGAAAGCGAGGCTCCCATACAAATGAAACACATATTTCTGTATAACTCGAGAACTGACCAAGCAAAGAAACCCAAATTTAGCATACGGAAGTTTTTGGAGGCAAGAAATGTTTTTATGGTAGTTTGAGACCCCTCCCCTCTCTATAAAGGGAGGCTCCCATACAAATGAATCACAAGTTTCTGCATAACTCTAGAACTAATCAAGTTAATGGAACCAAATTTGGCAGGTAAAGGTTTTTGAAGGCAAGAAATGTTTCTAAAGTAACTCAAGACCCCTCCGCCCTCTGTAAGAGGAGGGCTCTCATGCTAATGAAACACAAATTTGTGCATAACTCGAGAACCAATCAAGCATATGGAACCAAATTTGGCATGTGGAGGTTTTTGGAGGAGATAAATGTTTCCATTGAAGTTTGAGACTCCTACGCCATCTGGAGGGAGGGGGGTTTACATACAAATGCAACACAAATTTCTGCATAACTCGAGAACTAATCAAGCAAATGGAACCACATTTGGCAGGTGGAGGTTTTGGAAGGCAAGAAATGTTTCTAAGGTGGTTTGGGATCCCTCCGCCTTCTGAAAGGGTAGACTCCCATAAAAATAAAACATAATTTTTAGCATAACTCGAGAGCCAATGAAGCAAATGAAACCAAATTTGGCATGTTGAGGTTTTTGGAGGCAAGAAATGTTTCTATAGCAGTTCAATACCCCTCCCCATTTTGAAAAGGGAGAGGGGCTCCCCCTTCAAATAAAAAGCAAACTTCTGCATGACTCGAGAACTAAAGGGTGTCCACGATGAAATTGCCACACTATGAAGTTGCTTTTTAACCGTTAGGTAGAATTTAATGAAAATTTGGGTGGATTTAGTTCATAGTGCATTATTTACATCCTGCTAGTTTTAAAGTCCTGTGATCAAAACTCGCGGAAATGGAGTCGAAAGAACATGCGTGATAAAATCTTGCGCATTCATCACGAGAACAAGGATCTCTCTCATCGTTCCATCGCTAAAACGTTGGGAATCGCGAATTCCACGGTGTCGCGAGTGATTAAGCCGTTCAAGGAACGGTTGACCACCGATCGGAAGCCCAGAAGTGAAGGAAAAAGTATTCCGTACAACACCAAAAATCACAACCGCGTAGTTGGGGCCTTCAACCGAAATCCGAACGCCTCCGTTCGGGATGTGGCTAAGAAGCTGCACCTAAGCCGAAGTTTTGTCCAGAAGGCCAAAACTGAGGCTGGGCTTCGAACGTTCAAGGTACAAAAGGCCCCTAATCGCGACGAGAAGCAGAACAAGTCCGCCAAAACCCGTGCCAGGAAGTTGTACCTCAACATGCTGACGAAAGTTGAATGCTGCATCATGGACGACGAAACATATGTGAAGGCCGACTTCAAACAGATCCCCGGCAACCTGTTTTTCACGGCCAAGGATAAGTTCAGCGTTCCGGAACATGTCCGCACTCAGAAGATGTCCAAATTTGCGAAGAAATTCCTGGTTTGGCAAGCCATCTGCACGTGCGGGAAGCGGAGTGCACCTTTCGTGACCCAGGACACGATGAACGGACAGGTGTACATAAAAGAGTGCCTCCAGAAACGGCTGCTTCCTCTCCTGAACGCCCACAACGTCCCAACAATCTTCTGGCCGGATTTGGCCTCATGCCACTACTCCAAGGACGTGCTGAAGTGGTATGCGGACAATAAGGTCAATTTCGTGCCGAACATGTTCAACCCTCCCAACACTCCGGAGCTCCGCCCCATCGAGAAGTACTGGGCGATTATGAAGCAGCACCTTCTTAAACGACCTAAGGTAGTGAAGACAGTCGAGGAACTGAAGAAAGTATGGGTTTACATGCAAAAAACGGTTGATTCACAGGTTGTGCAGAATCTTATGGCCGGGGTTAAGGCCAAGGTGCGGGCATTTGCGTATGGACTGTAAATAAAATACGAGTAAAATGGTAAAATGAAGTTTAATAGTTATTTCTCAATCCCTGAAAATTTGATGGCAATCGGATGAAAACTCGAATTTTGCGAATCAATTTTGTGTGTGGCAATTTCATCGTGGACACCCTTTAATCAAGTAAATGAAACCACTTTTAGCATATGGAGGTTTTTGGAGGCTAGATTTCTATATACATAAAAATGAATTTCTGTCTGTCAGACCCTTATAGACACGGACATTTCTGAACCGACCAACGTGAAAATTAATATGAAGGGGTTTTTGGGGCTGTGGAAGGTTCTTATGATTGTTTGAGACCCCTTCTCTCTCAGGAAGGGGTGCTCTCATACAAATGAGACACAAATTTCATCATAACCCGAGACCTAATCAAGCAAATCGAATCAAATTTAGCATGTGGGGGGTTTTGAAGGCAAGAATGTTTCTATGGTAGTTCAAGACCCCTCCCTTTCTGAAGAAGGGGGGGGGGGGGGTCTTCAAACAAATGAAACTCACATTTTTATTATAATCGAAGAGCCCAGTGTGATGGTTCGAGAACTAATTAAGCAAATGGAACCAAATTTGGCATGTGGAGGGTTTTGAAGTCAATGATTGTATGGTGGTTTGAGAAACCACCGCCCTCTGGAAGAGGGTCCCATACAAATGAAACACAAATTTCAACCAAAAATGAGAATTATCCAGGTTACTTAAACACAAACCGTGTATTTCTCGGGTAAGAAGCATGTTTTGATAGAAGTTTGAACCCCTGCTTATTCAAGAAGAAAAAAACTCATTTCGAAAAAAAAAACCATAAACGTGACAGTTATACTAAATTTTCCTTCATTTAGGTGCAAGCGTAGCAGCGCACGCACCGGGTTCAGCTAGTAAAATGATAAAATTGAAAATTAAAACAAACGGAAAGCTTAGTGTTCTGCTGCGATGGTTCATTCGCAAGGGCAAAAATGGGGATAAGAATCTTAACATTTAATGAAATAGTTGTCTACATGTTTAAAAAACAGGCTGAAAATGCGGACGAAATGCCACTGCTGCATGGTTACTAATTACAAGACATGATAGCTTCAAAGCTGGCTACATTTACCAATGATCACCTCCACAGAGTCTTGACTTAATACAGTCAACGTTTCAAAACAAATCCTAGGAAGTTGTTTTTCTAAAATCAATTCCATCATTTGCAGAACACATCCTTAGCTACAAATTCGGTTTTTTGAGGGTTCTATAGACCATGATTTGGGCTTGTAGAATGCATAATAACGTCTATGAACCATGCAATGTTACTAGGGATGTTATGAATAAACTGAGTAAAAAATATTTAGTGGATAATCAAAGAAACAATCAGCAACCCTTATTTGAACCACCTCAAAATACGGAACATGTGTCGTTTTCCTGAGGCGTAGTGGCGTAGATACTGACATTTTTACGTTAAAAAGCAAACAACAGAACAAATTGATAATCCAACATTTGTTACGCAGATAGAAAAGTACCTTTTCCTCTCGGCCCAGTTTCGGTGCATGAACCGGTAAACAATTCATAAAATGATGAATGGTTCAATTTCATGCAGCCAAGTTTCTATTTTCCCTTATATACCGTAAAACGGCGCAGCATGCCCCCGGAATGGCAGTCTCTCTAGTTTTGTGACTTTCCTGCTGTGTAAATTTTACCCAACAAAACTCGCTCTCTTCCCATTGCCTTTTCTAGATGCAGTTTGGAAAATATGTACAATGGAAAGACGATAAATTTCCCGGAATGTAGTACTATGATCCGCCCGAACAAAAGATCGTATTGTTTTTACTTTCCACAAATTTAATGCTATCTTTCCAGCGAAGCAAGGTTTTCAAGAATTTTCAATCCAAACTCCGTTCGCCTTCGGGAAACTTTTTTTTTTTTTTCATCCAACCTCTCCAGGCTATAACTCATCAAAAAACAGCAATTTCGTTTGCCCTTTTACCATTTGCTGATTGCATCAGATTTATAGACACTGCCTCTCCCTGGCTTCCCCTATCCAGCCTGTGCGACCTCCCGAGCCCGACCAGCCAACCTCGAAGGCATCCAGCAGATAGATGCCAGGTCGCGCGAAGTGAGTAGGAGCGATTTTTTACGATTATTACCAATTTCAACTGGCACGACCGAAAGCCGGATGATAAGGAAACGCAGTTGGAGGAGTTTTGCTATCTTTATGTGCCTCTGCCGTCGTGAAAATCCTTCTCTGAATTATTTCTCACTGAGGTGTTCCATCGTCAGCTGAGCAAACCGATTTCCGATCATGGAAGGAATTAAACGAAGAAGAAGAAAATAACTAATCTCCGGAGGCAGAAGGCACGGCGGAAGAACTTGGAAGAACTCGATGATGCTATTGATTTCCAGTTAAAAGAAAAAAAAAATGGTATGAGCATGGTTTGGTTCGTGGCCGATTAAGACGATCATGATGACGGGGACGATTTTATGGGCATTACATTCTTTCGTCGAAGTCGTCATTGTTAAGCTCCATTCGGTTGGATGCTCAGCGAAGGCATGGGTCTGGGGAATGTCCAGGTTGTGTGCCTTTTTTTTGTTTTTGTTTTTAATGGGATTTTGAACTCTTTGTTTTTCGATTCCGATCTAATCCTGTCATAGTTGGAAAATAAATCCAATCGAAACGAGGTGGCTTAGGTTTTAGAACGTTAGATTTGATTTGGGCTGGTTGGGAGGAAACAGGCACCGTCAAAGCCGGAAACGCAATTGTTTGTACGCTCGGGGGTTTAATTAATATCAATGAGGGAAACTTGTAATCTATTTTGGGAGAAGGAGGCTTCTAAAAACGTCTTACATAAATGATGACAACTGATTTCAAATTCAAAAGATAATAAAAATATTAAATTAAACATCATCTTTGTTATTTCTGACATTCATGCCAAAATAATCGATGTGAAAAAGCTGAGTAACCATAATAGCAATATTTTATTTTAACTTCAAGTTTATTTTATTCATTACTAGCTGAACCCGGTGCGTGCGCTGCTACGCTTGCAACTAAATGAAGGAAAATTTAATATAACTGTCACGTTTATGGTTTTTTTTTTCGAAATGAGTTTTTTTCTTCTTGAATAAGCAGGGGTTCAAACTTCTATCAAAACATGCTTCTTACCCGGGAAATACACGGTTTGTGTTTAAGTAACCTGGATAATTCTCATTTTTGGTAGAAATTTGTGTTTCATTTGTATGGGAGCCTCCCTTTATAGAGAGGGGAGGGGTCTCAAACTACCATAAAAACATTTTTTGCTTTCAAAAACTCACACATGCTAAATTTTGTTTCTTTTGCTTGATTAGTTCTGGAGTTGTGTAGAAATTTGTGTTTTATTTGTATGGGAGCCCTCCTTTCCACTGAAGGGAGGGGTCTCAAACCATCATACGATTATTCTCCGGCCCTAAAAATCTCTGCATACAAAATTTCACGCCGATCGGTCCTTCCGCTCGCGAGTTAAATCGTGACAAAAGAAACCCCAACTCATTTTTATTAAAGGGTGATACGGTCAAAATTTGGTCAAGGGAAAACGCGTGTAAATCGGTGAAATCGTTTACTTAAAAAATCAAATTAAATTTCTTTTTCAAGTTCAATTAGTATAAAATTCAGGAAAAATATTCAGTTAGGCTTCCGCTTTTCCAAATCCGAATTGCCGGGCCTTACGCTTGACCCCTGCCATCAGATTTTGTACAGCCACCTTGTCCACCTTCTTCGCCGCAGAAAGCCAGTTTGCCTTGAACTGCTGCTCGTCCTTAGCAGTTTTTTTGGTCTTCTTTAGGTTCCGCTTGACAATAGCCCAGTATTTCTCAATTGGGCGGAGCTCTGGCGTGTTGGGAGGGTTCTTGTCCTTGGGAACCACCTGCACGTTGTTGGCGGCGTACCACTCCATGGCCTTTTTACCGTAATGGCAAGATGGCAAAACAGTACGGAACAACCGTGTTTCTTCAGGAAAGGCAGCAGACGTTTATTCAAACACTCTTTCACGTAAATTTCTTGGTTGACAGTCCCGGAAGCTATGAAAATGCTGCTTTTCAAGCCACAAGTACAGATGGCTTGCCAAACCAGATATTTCTTTGCGAACTTTGACAGTTTCGTGTGCTTGAAAATATCTGCTACCTTTCCCCTTCCTTTTGCCGTATAAAACTCCTGTCCCGGAAGCTGCTTGTAGTCGGCTTTGACGTAGGTTTCGTCGTCCATTACCACGCAGTCAAACTTCGTCAGCATCGTCGTGTACAGCCTCCGGGATCGCGCTTTGGCCGTCGTATTTTGTTTATCATCGCGATTTGGAGTCACTACCTTCTTGTAAGTCGATAGTCCGGCTCGTTTTTTGGCTCGATGCACGGTTGTAGACGATACACCCAGCTTATTTGCGGCATCTCGGAGAGATAGGTTAGGGTTTCGCTTGAAACTACCGGCAACTCTCTTTGTCGTCTCAGCGGCTTCCGGTTTTCGATTTCCCCCCGATCCAGACTTCCTGGCTGTCGACAAACGTTCCCCAAACACTTTAATTACATTTGTAACGGTTGATTTGGCAACTTTTAGCGATTTTGCCAACTTTGCGTGCGAGTAGCTCGGATTTTCGCGATGCGCGAGCAAAATTTTGATACGCTGCTCTTCTTGCTTGGACGGCATTTTAACAACTGAAGAGTGAATTCCAAAATCAAAATAGGAGCAACATTCTACACACACACACCTTCAAAATGAGGGGTGTTCAGGTTTTTTAAATGCAAAATTGAAAGAAATACGTCAAGTTGATATTGACCAAATTTTGACCGTATCGCCCTTTAAGCAGGGGTTCAAACTTCTATCAAAACATGCTTCTTTCCCGAGAAATACACGGTTTGTGTTTAAGTAACCTGGATAATTCTCATTTTTGGTTGAAATTTGTGTTTCATTTGTATGGGAGCCCTCCCTTCCAGAGGGGGGTGGTTTCTCAAACCACCATACAATCATTGACTTCAAAACCATCCACATGCTGAATTTGGTTAAATTTGCTTAATTAGTTCTTGAACCATCACACTGGGCTCATCGATTATAATAAAAATGTGAGTTTCATTTGTTTGAAGCCCCCCCCCCAACTCAGAAAGGGAGGGGTCTTGAACTACCATAGAAACATTCTTGCCTTCAAAACCCCCCACATGCGAAATTTGATTCGATTTGCTTCATTAGGGAACGTCCATTAATTACGTCACGCAAAACTTGACTTTTTATAACCCCCCCCCCCCTTTGTCACATTTTTTTGTATGAACCTTCGAATTTTTTTGTATGGATCGTCACGTTTTCTCAAACCCCCCCACCCCCCTTACTGCGTGACATAATTAATGGACCTTCCCTTAGGTCTCGGGTTATGATGAAATTTGTGTCTCATTTGTATGAGAGCGCCCCTTCTTGAGAAAGAAGGGGTCTCAAACAATCATAAGAACCTTCCCCAGCCCCAAAAACCCGTTCATATAAATTTTCACGTTGGTCGGTTCAGAACTTTCCGTGTCTATAAGGGTCTGACCGACAGAAATTCATTTTTATGTATATAGAAATCTAGCCTCCAAAAACCTCCATATGCTAAAAGTGGTTTCATTTACTTGATTAGTTCTCGAGTCATGCAGAAATTTGCTTTTTATTTGTAGGGGGAGCCCCCCTCCCCTTCAAAATGGGGAGGGGTATTGAACTGCTATAGAAATATTTCTTGCCTCCAAATACCTCCACCTGCCAAATGTGGATCCATTTGCTTGATTAGTTCTCGAGTTATGCAGAAATTTGTGTTGCATTTGTATGCAAAACCCCCTCCCTCCCCCTTCCAGATGGCGTAGGAGTCTCAAACTTCCATGGAGACATTTCTCCCCTCCAAAAACCTCCACATGCCAAATTTGGTTCCATATGCTTGATTGGTTCTCGAGTTATGCACAAATTTGTGTTTCATTAGCATGAGAGCCCCCCTCTTACAGAGGGCGGAGGGGTCTTGAGTTACTTTAGAAACATTTCTTGCCTTCAAAACCTCTACCTGCCATATTTGTTTCCATTAACTTGATTAGTTCTAGAGTTATGCAGAAACTTGTGTTTCATTTGTATGGGAGCCTTCCTTTATAGAGAGGGGAGGGGTCTCAAACTACCATAAAAACATTTCTTGCCTCCAAAAACTTCCGCATGCTAAATTTGGGTTTCTTTTCTTGATCAGTTCTCGAGTTATACAGAAATATGTGTTTCATTTGTATGGGAGCCTCCATTTATAGAGAGGGGAGGGGTCTCAAACTACCATAAAAACATTTCTTGCCTCCAAAAACTCCCGCATGCTAAATTTGGGTTTCTTTGCTTGATCAGTTCTCGAGTTATACAGAAATATGTATTTCATTTGTATGGGAGCCTCCCTTTCTAGAGAGGGGAGGGGTCTCAAACTACCATAGAAACCCGGCCAAAAACCTTTTTTGCTTTCAAAAACTCACACATGCTAAATTTGGGTTTCTTTTGCTTGATTAGTTCTCCAGTTGTGTAGAAATTTGTGTTTCATTTGTATGGGAGCCCCCCTTTCCAGTAAAGGGAGGGGTCTCAAACCATTATAAGATCATTTTCCGGCCTTAAAAATCTCTGCATACAAAATTTCACGCCGTTCGGTCTTTCCGCTCGCGAGTTAAATCGTGACAAAAGAAACCCCAACTCATTTTTATTATTTAGATAACATTTACACTTTATGGTGAAAGTGTTAGATTATAGTAAGCGTTGCATCTGAATACTGATTATAGTAAGCTTTGATTTTCAAATAAACCTTCATTCGTTACTTGCACTCTAACTTGAGCAGACGTTTCTATCAGGTTCTGAGCCCTAGTGAAGTTTCCATAGTTACGGCTGTTGTTACCGGCCGAAAGTGAAAATTTATCTTCAAGACACCGAAGATGGCAGGAGGAAAGACACGGCGTTCTGGAGAAAACTCGGGACCTCATGGAAACCAGCCGGCAGGCCAATCTGGTGCCACTTCAAGCCAGACTGCTCCGGTGGTGAGCGGTGAGAGGATTGCGACCGGCAATGTTTCGCTTCCGTCGGTGCGGAAGCTCAAAGGACGGGAGAACTATGTGTCCTGGACCTTTGCGATGCGGATGGTGATGATCCGCGAGGGAACCTGGCGAGCAGTTGATCACCCGGAAGGTGTTCAAGTCGACCAGGATTTGTCGGAAAGGGCGTTGTCATCGATCTGCCTTAGTATCGAACCGTACAATTGCAGCCTTGTCCAGCGAGCCAAGACTGCGCAGGAGGCCTGGAACAGTCGAAAAACGGCGTTTCAAGACTGCGAACGGTACCGGAAGATTGGCTTGCTGAGGAAGTTGACCAGGCTGGAGCTGGAAGATTGCTTGTCCGTTGAAGAGTACGTAGATGAAATCATGCTCACGAGCCACAAGCTGGAAGAAATTGGTTTCGTTTTGGACGACGAATGGCTGTCGTTGATTTTGCTCATGGGACTCCCAAAACGCTAGGAGCCCATGATCATGGAATTGGACGCCTCAGGTATCAAGCTCACGGCGGATACGGTGAAATCGAAAATTCTTCAAGACGTCGCCATGGATACCGATGTCAAATCAAGCGGTGCTGCTGGGGCGTTAGCGACTCATGAAAGGAAGTTCCAGAAGAAGAAGGACAAATGCGGCGTGAAATGCTTCAAATGCGACAAGCTTGGGCACTACGCGTCCGAGTGCCATGTGAAGCCGAAGTCGAAGCCCGAGAAAGGATTCCACGGGAAGCAAACGGCTTTGATGGCGTGCGTGAAACCGAAGCTGGAGACGGGCGACTGGATTTTGGACTCTGGAGCTGGACGGCACATGTGTAAATCCGATCAGGCGCTCATGAATAAGGATGTCTCGGAAAGCGTTTTTGTGGCCAACTCAACTGAAGTTCGGCAGCGTCAAATTGGATGCCGATGTAGAAGTTATGTACAGTACTCTAGATATTGCTGATGTTCTGCTCGTTCCAGACCTGGCGGTCAACTTGCTCTCGGTGACCTGTTTTTTAAGAAGGGGTTCCGCGTCAATTTCTCGAGGAACTCTTGCGAGGTAGCCAGCGAATCCACCGGTGAGATCATCGCGAACGGTACGGAGGTGGATGGGCTGTACAAGCTGAAGCAGTTCGAGTAAACCAGGGCGTTCGTTGCTAATCCCGGGGATAACCTGGAGATGTGGCACAGACGGTTCGGCCACCTGAATCTGGACAGTGTGAAGCGATTGCCGTCAATGGTTGCTGGAATCGAGGTCCGTGGTCAGCACATACCAACGTGCGTCGAGTGTACTGAAGGTAAGCACCACAAGCAACCGTTCAAGTCGGTGGGTAGGCGATCCACTGAACTACTTGAGCTGGTCCATTCGGACCTATGCGGACCGATGAAGAAGGCGTCGCTACCGGTACCTTCATAGACGATGCCAGCCGGATGACGCACACCTACTTTCTGAAGTCCAAATCCGAGGCGTTTGATGCATTCGTGGAGTTCAAAGCGTACGTCGAGAAGCAGACAGGCAAGTCTATCAAGCGTTTGCGGACCGACAACGGAACCGAGTATGTCGGTAACAAGTTTGAGCAGTTCCTGAAGGCAAACGGCATCCGTCACGAGACTTCGGTGGCCTACAATCCGCAACAAAACGGACTTGCGGAAAGGATGAACCGCACGATCGAAGAACGCGCCAGGTGTTTGCTCTTCGATGCTGGGTTGGACATGCGGTTCTGGGCTGAAGCGACGTCAACGGCGGTGTACCTGATAAACAGATCGCCAACAAAAGGGATGAAGATCACGCCAATTGAAGAATTCACCGGAAACAAGCCAGATGTTTCAAACTTACGAGTGTTCGGATCAAGAGCGATGGCGTACGTCCCAAAAGTCAATCGGAAGAAATGGGATCCGGAGTCGTGGCCGTGTATCCTGGTTGGGTATGCTGACTGTTCCAAAGGTTACCGAGTGTACGACTCAGCAACGAAGCAAGTGTTCGTGAGTCGCGATGTGGTCATCCTGAGCGGGAAGAGGGAACATCCGGAACAGACTGGCGAACCAGAACGGGCCGACGAAGATAGGGACGCCGAAACGACGCCATCTCCAGTTTTGGCATCCGATGATGATGAAGAAGACGATTCCGATGCAGTTGTACTGCATCAGTCCCGTGCGCTCCCTCCGCAACCAACTTGGAACGTTTCTCAACCTACCACGAAGCGCAGCACGGGGGAGCGCAAAGTACCAGGTAAGTATGCTGACTTTAAGGTGACGTACAGTATCCTTCCTCAGAATCTTGCCAATCTACAGGACCATCATGGCCAGGCGAGGCCAGCGACGTTCATCACTGCGCTCCCGTCACACGAAAAGGAAGAAGCTGGGAGCGCCCAGTCAGGGGCAAGTCGAGCAATAATTCGATTGGCAGCGGTGTGCTTCCGCCATCCTCAACTCCACAGATTACTGGCGAACCCGAGACGCTTCAGCAGGCATTGGAACGACCGGACCGTGATGACTGGATCGGCGCAATGGAGTCCGAGCATCGGTCGTTGGTCGATAACGACACGTGGGAACTCGTCGATCTATTGGTTGGACGAAGAGCACTCAAAAACAAGTGGGTGTATGCACTGAAGACGGGTACGGATGGATCCATCGAACGACACAAGGCCCGACTGGTGATAAAAGGGTATTCGCAAGTCAAAGGCTAGGATTACGACGCAACGTATTCTCCGGTGGTGCGGTACGCAACCGTGCGGTACCTCTTGGCGATGGCGGCCAAACACGATCTCCTGGTGTGCCAAATGGATGCGGTGACTGCATTCCTGCAGTGCGAACTTCATGGAGAGGAGATCTACATGGAACAACCGGAAGGGTTCCGGGACGCGCGGGCACCGAAGAAGGTGTGCCGACTCAAGATGGCCCTGTACGGTCTGAAGCAGGCGAGCCGAATCTGGAACCAGAAGGTGGATCGGAATCTCAAGGCGATGGGATTCCTACGATTCAACTACGACTCCTGCGTGTACTTCCGGTTCGGCGGCGGGAAGGTTACCATCATTTTCGTCTATGTGGATGACTTCCTGCTGTTTTCCAACGATAAAACCCTGGTGAACGAAGTCAAGCATCAACTTTCTGCTGAATTCCAGATGAAGGACCTAGGGGACGTCAAGCAGATTTTGGGACTGCGAGTCAGCCGATCCGATGGCATGGTAGCCATAGACCAAGAGCATTATATCGAGAAACTCCTGCAGCGATTCCGAATGGAGGGATCCAATTCCGTGTCGACACCCCTGGACGTGAACCAAAAGTCCAAAAAGCCAAGCGAATTCTACGATACCTAAAGGGGACGAAGGACTACAAGCTGACCTATCGGGCCGATTCCAAGCAGGACTTCCAAGGATACAGCGATGCGGATTGGGCGAACGACGTTGAAACTCGGCGTTCCATTACTGGCTACGTGTTCCTGCAGAGTGGAGATGCTATCTCTTGGAGCTCGAAGAGGCAGTCTACCGTAGCACTGTCCACTACCGAAACCGAATATATGGCGCTCTCTTCTGCCACCCAGGAAGCGGCATGGTGGAAGGAATTCGTGCAAGAGCTCCATGGTGGTGAAATTTCCGTTTCGATCAACTGCGACAACAAGAGCGCAATCAGTCTGGCGGAGAAAGATGTAGGCTACTCTTCCAGAAGTAAGCACATCGATATAAGGCACCATTATGTACGAGAACAAATTGAAGCCAAGACCATCTCCTTGAGTCATGTTCCATCGAATCTCCAGGCAGCAGATATTTTCACGAAACCGATTACAAACTCGAAGCTGCTTGAAGATATGAAAACGTTGGGCATTCAGAAACTACCGCATAAGGGGGGATGTTAGATTAGAGTAAGCGTTGCATCTGAATACTGATTATAGTAAGCTTTGATTTTCAAATAAACCTTCATTCGTTACTTGCACTCTAACTTGAGCAGACGTTTCTATCAGAAAGTAATATCAATCTGATGTTTGCGCTTGGTTTGAGCTCTTAATTTTGGAAGCCAATAATTGATTAGCAAAAGTTGATTCCGTTCACATTTGTATTTATGTGATTACATTTCTCATAAAATTTTTAATAAAGTCGAAACGACCTCTTAAACTTCAACTCAGATTAACTTTTAATTCTGACCCTGTTGTATGATCTGCAAGATGTTTGCTTAAAGTCGTGCTTATTAACACTGATGTTGATAAAGGACTAGCCTTTTTTTGTTGCTGTAGAAACACACTGAACAAATAAATTTCTGATAAACACAAAAATATTATGGAAATGAGGGTAAAATCAGCCATATCTTCGTTAACAGAGCCGTGCGGTAAACGAAACAAATTCCAATTGATTTTTTAGCAAATTTTGACAAATGACTAGACTTAATTTGTTGATCTTGAGTAACTCCGACCAAACCATTTATGATAAACACAAAATTATTAGGGGAATCAGGGTAAAATCAGCCATATCTACGTTCACAGAGCCGTACGGTAAATGAAACTATTTTGAATCGATTTCTCAGAAAATTTTACAAAGAACTAGCATTATTTTATTGATCTTCAGTCACACCGAGCAAAGAAAATTGTGAAAAACATGAAAATATTAGGGGACTCGGGGTAAAGTTGACCATATCTTCGTTCACAGAGATGTGCGGTGAATGAAATTAACTCCAATCGATTTAACTGAAAATTTTACATAGGACTAGCCTTACTTTGTGGATCTTGAGTTACACCGACCAAAGAAATTTCTGAATTACAACAAAAAATAGGGGAATCGGGGTAAAATGTGTCATATCTTCATTCACAGAGTGGTGAAACTAACTCCAATCAAGTCTTCAGGAAATTTACATGGGACTAACCTTTTTTTGCTGCTTTAGAAAAACACTGAACAAATAATTTCTGAAAAAAACGAAAATGTAAGGGGAATCATGGTAAAATCACCCATATCTTCATTCAAATAGCCGTGTGGTGAATGAAACCAACTTCAATCGATTGGCCAGAAAAGTTTATACATCACTAGCCTTATTTTTTTGCTGTAGAAACACCGAACGAATAAATTTCTGAATCACACAAAAATACTAGGGAAATTAGGGTAAAGTTAGCCTTATCTCTATCACAGAGCCGTGCGGTTTCTGAAATCAACTCCTTTTTTACGCAATTTTACATAGGACTAGCATCATTTTGTAGTTCTTGAGTCACACCGAACAAAGCAATCTCAGAATAACACAAAAATATTAGGGGAATCTGGGTAAAATCGACCAAATCTTCGTTCACAGAGATGTGCGCGAAGCGAAACAAATACAAAATATTAACAAAAAAAACGATAATTTTTTTTTATTTTAATAACCACCGCCCAAAAAAAATCAAAAAAAAAACAAAAAAATAAAAAGAAAAAGAGAAAAATAGCCATAATATCACTCACAACACCGTGCCGGAAACCAAACCCAAATCAATATTTCCTTAAAATTTAAAAAAAAACTAACATTTTTTTTTTTTTTTTTTCGCCCCCCCCAAAAAAAAAAAAACACAACAAAACAAAAAAATAAGAAAAAAGAGGAGAAAAAAAGATCATTTACACAATATGACAATGTGTATTTTTTTTTTTTTTTTTTTTTTTTTTTATTTACATCAGTTTTTCTATAAGTTTACATTCAAAACGACAATTCTTATTCTTCTAACTTATTTTATCCCTAACAAATGTTCAAATGTCCATCAAAATGCTCTGCAAAAACTTTCCTGTTGTCCCATCGAATTTCTCGAATACTTTTTTGAAAACAAAATAGACTACCTGTTTTCATTGTTACGCTCCAACTGATATAATGAATTGCTAACCATAATGCAGCTTTCTGACTATTATCGGTTCCATTTACAGGTTTGCACAAAATTTCATCTATTGTAGAAATGTTCACATTATGTTTATTTCTTAACACTTCTACCGTCCATTCTCGAATGTCTTTGGTTCTAGTGCACTCTCTCACGCGATGCAGGTTTGTGTCTGGAAGACTACAGTTATCGCAATTTCCGTCTAAGAGCCTCCCAATGTTGTAAGCTAATAACTTCTCTTTATTCGGTATAACATCATTGATTAACAGAAAAACATTTGATTTATCCTCGGAACATAGAAAGTTGTAGCTTATATTCTTCCAAAGTAACGTCCAGTTTTCATCAGGGTAATCATTTTCAACCCGAACAGAAATCTCTGCGGCATTAAGAAGGTTGTTGTACAATTGTTTTGATGTTTCAACTCTGGCATTTCTTCCTTGCGCTATAATTCGCGCTTCTGAGATCCATTCCTTAAAGTTTCGTGTAAGGCGACCGCTATTCGTGAAATCCAGTAAATACTCCTCCGTTGTATCTTCTCCATCCAGGCCAGAATGTAAAACGTTTTTCAAGAAAAGAGCTTTGCATTTTGATTCCGGATCAACCAAACGTAAACCTCCTCTAGAGTTATCTAAATACAGCTGATCTCTAGCAACTCTGAAAATAGATCCACGCCAAAGGAAATTTCCAACCATGCTCTTTATTTTAGCCAAATGACAATTCCTTGGTGGGAAAACCTGTGCAATGTACCACAATTTAGAGAGTATGAAAGTATTCAACACCCATACACGTTCCAGCAAGTTTAAGTTCCGTGGTGCGTTTGTTAGCAAGCGAAAATTAATATTTCTGATTAGTTTCGCATAATTCTTGTCTATGATCTTCGACCAACATCCAGCGATGATCACACCCAGTATTGTGAATTCATCGACCTCCGCAACTTTTTGGGGACCAGATATAGCTTTATTGAACCTTAAAAACGAAGATTTTCGAAAATTAACCCGTATTTTGGCATATTGAGTGAACGAATCAAGGAGTTGCATAATCAAATCGAATTCGTCCTGGTTCTTGACAAATATGTTGATGTCATCAGCATATGCTACAACTTTTAGGAATTTTCCGTAAACAAGAACACCTGTGGAGCTGTCATGTAAGTTCCTGATCAATGGCTCTATATAAAGCACGAAAAGGATCATACTGAGCGGGCATCCTTGTCGCACTGAAGAGAGAATTTTTATTTCTGGTGTCAAGAAACCGTTTAGAAAAATTGTTGATGCTGCTTTGCTATACATCGATTTCAAACAAAGAATCATCTGGGTCGGGAATCTGAATTTTTCTAGCACTTTCCACAGGAAGGTATGGTTCACGTTATCGAACGCTTTTTCCAGATCAACGCTAAGCAAAAATCCTTTAAACCGTTTGGATTCAATTGAGCGAGTCACCAATCGTCTGATATCTTTCAGGTTATCCGTACAAGATCTGCCATTTACTGTAGCACACTGTCCTGGACCCAACAATTGATCCAATACTGATGCGATCCGCTGGGCAATAATTTTGCAGAACAACTTGTAATCTGTGTTCAATAGACTTATTGGGCAATGATCCTGAATTGTTGGGACCGTTGTTTTCTTAGGGATCATGATGATGATCCCCGCTGAGAAATCTTTGGGCGGAATTGTTTGTCCACTCAAATACGCATTAAACAGTTGTACAAGATCACATTTAAGCAGGTCAAAATGCTCTACGTAAAATTCGTATGTTAAGCCGTCTGGCCCAGGCGACTTCTTCTTTGAACACTGCTTAAGAGTTTGAAAAATTTCATCCTCAGTGATCGGTAGAACTAATCCAGTCGCATCTTCTTCATCAAGCATATTGGTGATGTAACTGATAGGGCATGCTGAATCACTGATCCTAGAAGCTTCACTTTCGGCAAAAAGTTCGGTGTAATGTTTGTGTACGTCTGGTAACGATGGACGATTGATCGGCGATCCACTGACTCCAGCGGATTGAAGCACAGTTGTAAGATGGTTATGTAAATGCTTGGATACTTGGTAGACATTCATCTTTTCTTCTGCTCCCAGTGATATTTCTGGTATTCTTGACTGTAATCGCCGTAGCCTTGCATACTCTTGCTCCATCAAAAGATGCTTAACCATGTTGATTTCCTCGTAGACATTTTCTCCGTTAGACTTCCTACAGGACAAGTCTTGAAATCCAGAATACAATACACTTTTACTGGTCTGCTCAGCCTGGTACGAACGCCACGATTCAGCTTTGTAGAAACTACGAACTTTGGCCTTGAATGCATGATTCCACCATGCATTGTGATCCATGTAACTCAACCTGTTCCTTAACTGCGCATACTGCCTTTCAAATGCTTGACTAACCACAGGAGACGACAATAGCGTTGAATCTATTTTCCAATATCCTCTTCCTCTAGTGTTGAGCTCTTGTTGTTTCACTGACAATTTCAATAGTACTGCATGATGATCCGAACACGGAACCGCAATAGTTGTTATATCAAGTACACGGGCAACAAAAGCCTCTGGACCATAAAACCGATCTAACCGAGAAGCACAGTCTCCTCGATAAAAAGTGAATTTATCTAGATGGAGCTGTTTAGCGACATCTTGTAATTGAAACATATTTACTAAACTTCTCAGACCGTTCGAAAAGTTTTTAACAGAGGTATTTGAGTCATTTGGATCTAGGATACAATTAAAGTCTCCAACTAAGACTGAATATTCACAATTTGTTTTACTGATATGCATTGTGATTTGATTGAGAAATAGGTTATCCCTTTCTTTCTTCTTATTGGTTCCCGATTGAGCATAAGAATTAATATAGTTTATCCCATTCACTATGACTGATACAATTCTACCAGATGGGTCAAAAATTTGAGAGCTGTAACTTAGGTTTTTCTTTAGCAAAATTCCTGTCCCTTTCTTATCCACACTTATATTAACCAGAGCGTTATACGAGCTAAGAAAAGAGAAGTTTTCAAAAGTAACCTCTTGCAGAAACATGAGGTCGACATCGTGATTTCTTACAAAGTCCTTAAACATTGCTTTGTTAATATCTGTGTTTATACTGTTCAGATTAAGCGTGGAAATATTGATGGAAAAGTTTATTTCACAGTATTACAACACCAAATTTACTTACTTTTCCTCCGTTGAATCCGCGATCGTGTACGCAGAGATTGCTTTTCGAGCACTCGAAGTTTCGTCGTTTCGGGTTCCAATGAATCTGAACCATTTTTTACAGCAGTTTCGTCTCTTCGCGACGCGCGGCCTCGCTTCTTCGTTGTACACCAATCTTGATCGCTGATTTGTTGCTCCTGCTCCATTTCGGTTGATTCCACTTTCCCAACAGCGCAGGTACGGGCAGCTCGTTCCGGTATTTGTGTAGTAGGGCTGTCAGTCTCTCGTTGTGATGCGGACCTTGCATCATCGGTTCCAGTTTTTGCTGTCTCGTTGAGTTGCGTAGTGGTTGTAGCTGGTGTTGCAAGCTCAACAACCAAAGTTTCACTCTCCCCTTCCACGTGAGCTTGAGATTTTTCCTCCTCTGTTGATTTATCCCGCCTCTCGGACGTTCCAGGCTTCTGATTGACCAACATACCCAACAGAGCTCCAGCATAGGACGTTGAACCAGATTCGTTCTGTCTCAGGCGGTTGGAGACCGATGTTCTCTTCGGGCAACTCGCCTTGACATGTTCCGGACTACCGCAGGCAAAACATTTGCTCTGCATACCCTCATAAAACACGCGAACTTGGAAGTGTTGTACATGTAGCTGAGGTGGAATGGCAGTGGAAATCTCCATATTTGCACCACGCACGCCGTTGAGTATTGGATATCCAGTATCTTGGCCAAATCTTTCTCGGATCATGTGATGAATTTTACCGTATTTAGACAGCACGGTGGCTACGTGCTTCTCATCGACCTCGACAGGTAGTCCAAAAAGACGTACGTATCGGAAGTCACCTCTGGCCGTTGCAAATGAGACCTGAACCGTCTCACCTGGTGGACATTTCAGTAGCGCCGTCTTCATCAGGTCCTCTGTTTGGAATTTAACATAGACACTATACTCCCTGGGTTCTCGAAACATCGCACAAAGCGACTCCGGTGACCATTCGCACTTCCGAAAAAAGGCAAAAACCTCTTTGTCCGTTGGTATTTTCGTTTTTGGTCCGAACTGGACCTTGACACAGTTAGTGTGAACGTTGCGGGATTCCATTATTCTTTTTGTATTACGTATCGATTTCGATATATTGACTCAAGGTCAGTGTAACAATAGGCAGCTGAACCTTGGTTCAACCGAACAATTATCTTCAACACTATTCAGATAACGATTAATTCTCAGACCGCAGTAAAAAATACGACTACTCGCTCCGATGTTTGAATATAAACCCTCCTCCAAATTCTTCTCAAATACACAATAACAAAAATCCCCCCCCCCCCCCCCAATATTCTTTTTTCCCTCTTTTCTCTTTTCCCCCCCCTCCCCCCAACTAATTTTTTTTCTGCAATACATAAAAAATCAATATTTTCCCCCCGTTTTGTTTTTTTTTCCACCCTCTTTTTGTCCTCCCAACCTTTTTTTTTCCGCTCCGCTTCTTTTTTTTTTCCTCTCTCTCTGTTGGGGCTCCCCCCTTTTTTTTCCTACCTCCCCTATGGAAACGTTGGGATTGCGTTTGAAAATGCTGGCCACTATTCTTGGTCCCGGCTTCCTGGCAGTCGTCAGACGTCCTTCGAACACTTTTATAACATTCGTCACGGTTGATTTGGCAATTTGAAGTGATTTTGCCAAGTCGGCGTGGGAATAATTTGGATTTTGCTTATGCGCTTGCATACGCTGCTCTTCTTGCTTCGACACCATTTTGGAAACTGAATAGAAAATGGCAAAAACAAAATTAAGTCAACATTCCGTACGCATACACCTACAAAGGGGTGTTCAAGTTTTTTAAATGCCCGATTAAAGAAACAACGCACAGTGATTCCAAGGCGGAAAAAAGTCAAAAAATCAATTTCCTCATTTTACAACAAATATATTTTTCTAATTTTGTACACTATTTGAAATTTCTTTTTCCAAAATTTTATGAAGATTAGATAAACATTGTGCTCTGTACAATTTCTCAAAGCATGGGTCCTACATGGTCGTTGTTTTTTACTCCCGTATAAAATGTATGGAGAATCGGAAAAAAAAAAACTTCAACTAAGTTTTCAAATGTGAGCACACATGCGCACATACACCACAATAGACTTATTTTGAAGATTTTTTTACCAGCTTTCCGAAAATGTGGGTTTCATCTTGCGCAAACTTGCGCAACTACGGCACTGGGAGGCTAGAGTCCTGGAATGTCTGGGAAACCCTTGAAATTGGTAAATACATAAATTTCATACTAGATTACAACGGTATTACCCTTCTTACAAGGAAGTGTATGTATATATATATATATATATATATATATATATATATATATATATATATATATATATATATATATATATATATATATATATAAAAAAAAAAAAAAAAAAACTTGGAAAACCGACTTTTGATTCAAACCCTGGAGGACCGAGTGTGATATACGACGAACTAAGCTCGATGCACTGTATGTCTGTGTGTATTTGTGTAACGAAACGTCTAGCTCAGTTTCCCAAGCAACTACTGAATCGATTTGAATGAAACAACCACCAAATTAAAGGTACTGTAGTTCTATTTCACTGGTTCCGGAAAATCCCCCGAGGAAGCAGCCAATTTCGGCCTAAGATCAAAACCCACCATGCGACACCTCAAATTACATGCGAATTCAACAATAAGTCGAATGGTCATGATATCAAAAGTCCAGAACTACATTGGCCTCATCAGGGTTGATGTTCCGGCTACTCCCGGGAAAGTGGCCACATTCAGTTCTGGATCGAAACCCATCATGTGACACATAAAATAACATGAGAACTCAAAAATAAGTGCAATAGTGATGATATCAAGTTTTCAGAATCATTATGACCACAACCGGGTTCTTATTCCTAGTACTCCCAGGAAAGTGTTAAAATAGTCTGGTGGATAAATTTAAGTGTTTATTTTCAAAACAATTTACTTGCAATATGAGAACGAATTAACTACTGTAACCACCCAGATCAGCAATTAGCATTAGCATATGCAGTAAATCAACTCTAAATCTGCATTTCAGATGCTAACAGCATTATATTAGCATTATATCAGCATCTTGAATGCTATCTGTTGTAAAGTTGAATTTCAAATGCTATTTAAATGCTTGTAGCCTGTAAAAAGCATTTCGAATGCAAAATAGCATTAATGAAGCATTATCATAGCATTGTAGTAAAGCAGCCGTATATGGGGCCAAAAGCGGCATTAATGTTGCATTTAAGGCGACTTAATTGCTTGATAGGTCACCGTTAAGACCCTTTGGAACTGCTAATTGGTTACCTGGACAATTTTTCATTTCGACTGGTTAATGCATGGTCTTCCGGATCATCCGGAATATGCGGAATATCTGAAGAGTTGTGCATCACTTTCGTTCTAGAGTAACACGATTTTTACCATACATTTTTACAAAGCAAAAATATAGATTGCTTGGAAAACCGATTGCTGATGCAATGCCCGGGATTCTTAAAATGAAACGATCCTGCATCTTGGCTCCTTGGAAAGATGCACTGCCACTTCGCATTTTCAAAGTAATAAATTTCAGTTATTGTTGTCATTTCATACGTTAAACTAATTTTACCATGTTGACTGCGTAGTAGACAGCATGCGGATGAAGTTTTGTTATTGTTTATTTGATAAGTTGATAATTAAAACCCAAAACATACAATCTTGACTAGCTGAGCCAAATGTTATATAACACTCGGTACTCCGGGCCTCGGACCAAGCGATCTGTATACCCTTCTATTGTAAAAAGGGTAAAAAGAATGAACACACATATTGGAATAAATCATCACAATCATTATAAAGGGTGTCCACGATGAAATTGCCACACACAAAATTGATTCGCAAAATTCGAGTTTTCATCCGATTGCCATCAAATTTTCAGGGATTGAGAAATAACTATTAAACTTCATTTTACCATTTTACTCGTATTTTATTTACAGTCCATACGCAAATGCCCGCACCTTGGCCTTAACCCCGGCCATAAGATTCTGCATAACCTGTGAATCAACCGTTTTTTGCATGTAAACCCATACTTTCTTCAGTTCCTCGACTGTCTTCACTACCTTAGGTCGTTTAAGAAGGTGCTGCTTCATAATCGCCCAGTACTTCTCGATGGGGCGGAGCTCCGGAGTGTTGGGAGGGTTGAACATTTTCGGCACGAAATTGACCTTATTGTCCGCATACCACTTCAGCACGTCCTTGGAGTAGTGGCATGAGGCCAAATCCGGCCAGAAGATTGTTGGGACGTTGTGGGCCTTCAGGAGAGGAAGCAGCCGCTTCTGGAGGCACTCTTTTATGTACACCTGTCCGTTCATCGTGTCCTGGGTCACGAAAGGTGCACTCCGCTTCCCGCACGTGCAGATGGCTTGCCAAACCTGGAATTTCTTCGCAAATTTGGACATCTTCTGAGTGCGGACATGCTCCGGAACGCTGAACTAATCCTTGGCCGTGAAAAACAGGTTGCCGGGGATCTGTTTGAAGTCGGCCTTCACATATGTTTCGTCGTCCATGATGCAGCATTCAACTTTCGTCAGCATGTTGAGGTACAACTTCCTGGCACGGGTTTTGGCGGACTTGTTCTGCTTCTCGTAGTGATTAGGGGCCTTTTGTACCTTGAACGTTCGAAGCCCAGCCTTAGTTTTGACCTTCTGGACAAAACTTCGGCTTAGGTGCAGCTTCTTAGCCACATCCCGAACGGAGGCGTTCGGATTTCGGTTGAAGGCCCCAACTACGCGGTTGTGATTTTTGGTGTTGTACGGAATACTTTTTCCTTCACTTCTGGGCTTCCGATCGGTGGTCAACCGTTCCTCGAACCGCTTAATCACTCGCGACACCGTGGAATTCGCGATTCCCAACGTTTTAGCGATGGAACGATGCGAGAGATCCTTGTTCTCGTGATGAATGCGCAAGATTTTATCACGCACGAGCTGTTCTTTCGACTCCATTTCCGCGAGTTTTGATGAGTTTTTAAAACTTGCAGGATGTAAATAATGCACTATGAACTAAATCCACCCAAATTTTCATTAAATTCTACCCAACGGTTAAAAAGTTAGAGCAATTTCATAGTGTGGCAATTTCATCGTGGACACCCTTTAATGACTTAACGTTGTATCGTCTGAATTTCCTTAATTGAAATAAACTTGAAAATTGTAGTCGACACTAAAATAATAAAAACTGGACATTTCTTTAATTATTTCTAAGATTTTTTTCATATTCATACTAATTCTTAAAACAATAAGTTATTATTTTTCCTATACTTTCATCATTAGAAATAGCTAGATCGGTTCATCGGTATATTTTCTAAAATTCCGTTTTCTGAACCACCCCATTTAAAATGGATCACCCTAATGACAAAATGATAAATTCGAGTAATATATTTTTCGAAAAGGAACATACCTACCTAGTATTGCAAAATTCTTTGTTGCACTTCATCTTTTTAGTTTCGAATTACTGAATTATCAAATTTTACGAATGTTCCGGAACTTCCGGAAGACCATGACACGGCCACTTAGAGTTGAACATTGTTCTCCACATCGCTTTACTTCTTACATTTTACATACAAATGGTTTTGACAAGAATCGTATTGCTTTAGGACGAGACTAATGAATTCACAATTTTATCGGATGTTCCGGATACTCCAGGAGGCCATAAAGTGGCCATATCTCAAAATTATGGCCTAATACGACAATTTAAATAACATTTGAAATCAGCGGCAAAATATTAAATGAAAACACATAACTTAGGCCGTTTTCAGCGGTGTTCTATTATTTTGGTCTAGTTTTATAACAGTTCCAAAAATATAGACCACCAAAAATAGATCAACTATTTTCCATTTTCACCGCCATTGTTCTAAATTTTGTATGATGACGTCCATGTGTGTGTTTTGTTTTGGAACTCCGCCTGCTTCGTTTGGATTTGGTTTGTGTTGATTCAACTCGTTCGACATTTCGAAATAATTCTAAAAAGTTTCCGAGATTCACGAGTCAAAAGGCGCCGATTCCTGTTGGCGCTGGGTGAATATTAAGATGAATGATTGGTTCCAGATAGTGAAGGTTATTCCGAGAGTCAAAGTGTCATTTGTCACTTTCTCACTTTTATCATTTCACCAAGAGACATACCTCACTTCAACTCTCGGAATAACCATCAGTATTGAATTCCGCGGCTGCTTCGTGCTGTTTTATGGTAGACGATGTGGAGGATTTCCGTCTTGCTGAATCAGTCAAAACTGGAAATTAATTTCCATGGAAATTTCCTTTTTAGGAGGAAGCTCTCATACGCGTAACTATGAATGTTTGACTGGATGAGAGTACGGCACTAGCTGACATAAAGGATCGGTATTGAGCTGGGTAATCTGCCGCTCCAGTTCAACTCTATTTTAACAACGATTTCGGGCCTGAATAAAGCATTCCAACCGGCTGAAAACCCTGAAACTCCATTGCTAACAGGTTTCCTACGACAGGACTCTCTACAAGTCCCAATGCAAAAAGTTCGCGTTTCTTAGTCAGTTGAGCATCGCGTCCTCAAGTAATACACTTGTTCGTAACGAAAGTATTAAAAGGAAACGAACTTCCATGGTTTCTCGCAGATGATCATCAAAAACCCATCAGAATATATTCCATCAGTTCCGCGAAACGATACAGTAAGTGGAATAAAAGTCTGGAAACGCCGGAAGACAATGTTGAAATCAAAATGTTCCGAACAACTAGACAGGATGTTGAGATGTTCTTTATAACATAACTTATTCATCTTCCCGATTGGCACCGAAGGAAGTGCAGATGATGAAATTGAAAGAAAAAACACCGTTGCGTTTAGACTTAGAACTTCGTACCTTTGTTTTTTTTTTAAATAAATATCATTCATTTTGAAGGCTCAATCATATTAGTTTTATGTTAATTTGGTAATAACATGTAGTTGAAGGGCATGAGGAATATAGATAGAGAAATCAGGTATCTCTGAGTATATGATGTGACTTTATATATAATGTCAGAATTAGTCTCGGGTAACACATCTTCAAGCTTTTATGTTGAGTAAGCTTCTTTATAACCAAATCTAGTCAAATAAAAGTATTTTCAACCGTTATAAGACTTGTGTGTTGCTTGCGGTGCACTGTACAGCTGAACAGCAACTTTGTGTATAACGTTCAAACCAGCAGTAAAAACAATTGTCATTTGAATTTCCCAGTTTTGAGCTGGAACAAAGCTAAAAGATTTAAATTTTAGAAGGGTTACATTATTCAGGATTAAACGAGAGAATATCCTGGATCTTTGTGCTGGATTTCAATACAAACAACAGAACTGGAACAATTTTAGGTGGAGTTTTACCTCTGCTTGTTTTTTGTTCACCCAGGTCGAGGGAACCTGTATTAGAGGTGTCTCCATTTACCATGTACTGGAAGTAATATCTCAGCAGAAGAAATGATACACGTTTTGCCGAGTTGAAAAATCCCTAATATCCCGCACCCAAGCTCGCGCAATTTCTAAAAGGTCGCATAGGTTTCACAAGCCTTTTTTAGACTTTTTATTTGATTGCGTAAGGTGTGAGATGTTTGGGATTTTTCAGCTTGGCAAAACCTTTGTCACTCTTCCTCTTGTGTACTTATTTCAATTTACCCCAAGGTGTGTAAACTTGTGGTGCTAGTTGAAATGCTTCAAATACCTTGGAAAAATCATATTTGTAACTGGGATTTTATATAGCATCTTTCTTGCTAGCCTTCATATGCTTCCAAAGTGCACAAAATTCAATGTATGGGAAATACAACTTTTTGATGAAGACTCAAGCAACGTGTAAAACATATGTGTTAGCAAAATCACGCATGATATAAAAATAAACAAAGCTATGAAAGCACGTAAGGCTTGTTTTAACAACATGTCATAGCTGTGACAATATGTGTTAACGTATCTAGTATACTGAAAAAAAAATCATAGGGATGGATTACTTCCGCTAGAAGTTCACCCTTCCTTTTCAACTTACCCATAATGATCGTAACACTTTAGCCATATTCACAAAACTTCATCAATAATCAAAGGACTTCATAATATAGTTCGCAGAAATTCTTCAAACTTCGTAGAGCTGCTGCAAAGTTGAACTCACATATTTCTCAAAATATCAGTTTAGTTCAAAGAACTTCAGTGTTCAGAATTCCACCATTGCCAGCTGAACTCCATAATGTTTAAAAAAAGCTATGATAAAGTTCAAAGAGCTTAAGAAAAATAAAAGAGAACTTGAGCAAAGTCAGTAATCTGGTTGGTAATATCGTAATACTGTTTTCAGACTTACCGAAAAACGAGCGAGCGATCCATGCACTCAAAAAAATCGACACGTTACATCCACGTGAAACGCACGTAATTTTCGTCTACTGCCAAAACCAGTAATAAACACGTGGAATTCACGTAAGAGCTACGTGGTTTCCGCGTAAATTCACATTCTACGTGAAAATCACATAAATTTTACGTGATTTTCACGTACAATTCACTGGACACGTAATGTTCACCTGATTTTATTGCAGAAGATTTGGTTACGTGTTCAGGTGGAAGTTACGTGAAATTTCACGTGAAAACAACGTGTCGATTTTTTTGAGTGTGCGGTTGTGCACTTTGCCCTTATTGTTGTTTTACACACATTTTTTTTAGAACGCTCTGGATTCCGTTCCAAATTCGGAACAAAATAAAACAAAGCGTATGACAGTTTTATTTTTTTTACATCGAAACTGTTCGAAAATGAAATTTGGAACGCACCGGTGAAAATGGAAAATTTCGTTTGGTCTATTTAATTGTCAAAATTTAGAATAGACCACGACCGCTGAAAACGGCCTTAGCTATGCAAATTCCATTTTTAGACTTTTTTCCGCCTTTCGTATGGAATGGAATCACTGTGCAACGTCATATTCTAGTCGACCAAATTTTGACCGATCCATCCTTTAAGAAGAATTAAGACACCCCAAAATCTCGCGCCTGAGCGGTTCCATATCATTTCAGCAACGAGTAATTTTCATATTTTTTGATTTGCATGAAACCTTGCATACAAGTTTTTGGGGAAGAAAAACGCCGTTTTGCATACTTGGTTCGCCATTTTGAATCTAGCCTTACTTATGAGAAGGGCCTATGAAAATTGCACATGATATCTTCAAAAAATTGTATCTCGGAAACGGTTTGTCCGATTGGTTTGGTGTCTTGAGCGAAGTTTTAGACAATTGTTGGTGCTATATGGAAAAAATATGCACGGTAAAAAAAAAGTTTGGTTTTTGTGTTTTGAACTAAAATATAGATTTTCCCTTAAAAGTTACATGTCAATAATTTTTTAATTATTCTTATGTTATAGCTGACTGAAAATGCTATCTAGTGCACAGTGGGTTGATTTGGAGAAAAATAGGTTACAATGAAACAAAAATTTTTTTTAAAAATTACAATTTTCAAAAAAGCTATTAAAAAATGTCAAAAAAGTTTGTCACCCTAATTTTATGAAAGAACATCAAATTTGCAAGCAAAAAGTACTTAGGTAACATTTTTCTAAGATGCACCGTTTAGAAGATATTACTGATTTAATATTGATTTTTTTGATAACTTAATAAGTTTTGGCCCTTTTCGGATGTACTCCGTATTTTTCTAGTTTTAAAAGTATTTTTTTCGGAAAGATTGGAAAATTTTGAGTTAAAATGACACTGACAGCTTAAAGATTCGAGTGAAATTCTCTGCCTTAAAAGTATTTTGAAAAACAAGTTACAAAATCCCACTATCAGGGGATATTGCCAACTGTTCAGACCATACCTGACAATGATGCCAAAATATTCGATATTGTTAAGAAAGTTGTGTAAACAATAATTTTATAAAAATACAGGAATAAAAATAAACTGATGATATCCAACATATAATGTTATTTTTTATTGCGCACAATCACCATCCCTGAAAAATAAGCTTAATTCGCTCTTTTGAATCTTGCTAATTGAGGAGCTTGCATTTGCAGTTCTCAAAAAGGTGTATCTCGAAATCGAGTTGTCTCATCGGTTTGATGTCTGTGGCGATGTTCGGCAATAGAGAGAAAATATGCACAGTATAAACACATCCAGTTTAAATGGATTAAACTGTTAGGCGATATGCAAGAGTTGAATGCACATTTTCAGCACAACGCACCAAAAATCACTTGAAGAAATCATTGTTCCTGATAGTGGGATTTTGTAACTTGTTTTTCAAAATACTTTTAAGGCAGAGAATTTCACTCGAATCTTTAAGCTGCCAGTGTCATTTTAACTCAAAATTTTCCAATCTTTCCGAAAAAAATACTTTTAAAACTAGAAAAATACGGAGTACATCCGAAAAGGGCCAAAACTTATTAAGTTATCAAAAAAATCAATATTAAATCAGTAATATCTTCTAAACGGTGCATCTTAGAAAAATGTAACCTAAGTACTTTTTGCTTGCAAATTTGATGTTTTTTCATAAAATTAGGGTGACAAACTTTTTTTGACTTTTCTTAATAGCTTTTTTGAAAATTGTAATATTTTTAAAAAAAAATTTTTCATTGTAACCTATTTTTCTCCAGAACAACCTACTGTGCACTAGATAGCATTTTCAGTCAGCTATAACATTAGGATAATTAAAAAATTATTAACATGTAACTTTTAAGGGAAAATCTATATTTTAGTTCAAACTTTTTTTTTACCGTGCATATTTTCTCCATATAGCACCAACAATTGTCTAAAACTTCGCCGAAGACACCAAACCAATCGGACAAACCGTTTCCGAGATACAATTTTTTTAAGATATCATGTGCAATTTTCATAGGCCCTTCTCATAAGTAAGGCTAGATTCAAAATGGCGAACCAAGTATGCAAAACGGCGTTTTTCTTCCCCAAAAACTTGTATGCAAGGTTTCATGCAAATCAAAAAATACAAAAAATAAAAATTGGAAAAATTTCCCACTTGTTCGTGGAATCGCTCGCCTGAAATCACAGTAAATCATCAATTTAAAAAAAAAAAACTCAAAGTCTACTAACCGCGACTAACTACGACATGCCTGTTCATAAGAATTATTTTTATTCCGACCTACTAGCCATACACATCGAAATGAGGATCAATCCGTCATTTTACATGAACTATTGACAAACGACGACTGTCGGAATCTTAATCACGTTCATTTGCGGCGGTGACATAGAAAGGAGGTCGAAAGTACGTGCACGAGAGGGATTTTATGTCACTCGTCAAATATTCTAAATCGCTCGTACCAAATTGCATCCCTCATGCCTTGGACAGATCGCAATGCAAACAACACACGATAGAGCGTTCACGTAAAACCCATCAAAAACGGTTTCTGCTGCAACCGTTATGCGGGTGGATAGGTAAATACTTACAGCGAGGTACCGCTGTTTGTGAACGGAGATCTAGCTTTCATTTTGATTCCTTTGGAAATATGACAGGCAACTTCGAATTCAAATTTCGTCCGCAAACAACGAGACCCCTCTGTACACCGAAAAAAATAACCCCATTCAATCGATTCGATTTGTGCTCCGTGCGGATGATTTTGGCAAGCGACATCGCGCGGTGGGGGACACATTTCAAAATAAAATCAACTCTGCTGACTGCTGCATCCACACGAGAGAAAGAGAAAGAGCGAGAGAGATGCCGGCAAAACCAATCAATGCTTTTCCTCTTTGTGTCGCTGCGGTTCTTTCTAATGTCTGCTGCACAAATAGCTGTTCGGCTGGCAGAGATAGCATAACGACCGCCGCGGCGATGGGGTTGGCCAGAGACAGTCATTTTGTGACGCGCTTCCCTGACGGTGGGTGACTATTTTTACGACTCCGAACTGTCATGTCATATAGAAAGTCACCGTCAAAGACCCACCGCAGATATTGCCGGCTGCGAAACGGGGGGGAGCGAGGGTCTGAAACTTAGAAAAAACTATCAGCAGCACCCGGCGATCGGTTTAGAACATCACCGCCGTAAAAAAGGGGAAATGAGATAAACCGCAAGACCTTCCGCGAATCGAATGTCGACTGTGTAAATGCGACTGGGTTTCGAATTACATGTAACGAACGCAAGGTTCAATCGGGTGGTCGATTCAGTGTGAGGTGAAAATAAATCGATATGTGTCACTGGAGCGTAACAGAATGGGACAATTTCATTCATCGAGAACCAAAGCAGAATGTTGTCTTGGAAGTAATTACAACCGAAGCATGGCAAATGTACAGTAAATGACAATCCGTCAATTACGCGTCGCTACATCAAAGATAATGTTACACTTGCGGCTCTTTGCCTTCCGGCCCCGCACATGTTTCGTGTGATTCGGTGCGATAGATATGCAGTACCCCGTATCTATCGTCATGCACAAGAAACCGGACAGACAACAGCCTGCGGAAATTATTGTTAACAACTGTGTGCTACACAACTACGGCGATGAGGGTCGTTCGTTGGTCGTTGGCCGTTGTCTGTTGGCGAAAGTCGCACGGGCAGAAGGTTCACGAACTACACACTCTGGTATTGTACACTGGATGATGACAACGTGTCCTCCGGTACGGCAACACGCGCGGTCATCAAGGCTGCCGCCAGCGTACAATCCGGCAGCCGCCACCGACGACGGATCCCAGATAAGCGATAGAGATAGCTCGGTTGTGCCTACCTTCCACGAAAACCCCAAGCAGAACGACTACCGGATGAAGCCTGGCCGATGATGATGCCTTCGAGGCAGTGGCATGACGAAACACAATCTTGGTGATAATTCTGTTTTGTGTTGTCACTGCCCTACATTTTCCATCACAGCATAGGTACCTACCTCGCAGCCCATGCGTGACGATGATGATTGTGGTGTGATGGGATGATATTTAGCAATCGTAAAGACCATCCTCCACCGAGATGGAGAACTGTCGTTTTGCGGTGGATGGGAAAAGACATTTCTAATTATGGATCTTGTTCGGCTTCGACATGTCAAACTTGACGACACTTTGCTATTGATTAGCCATTGTGGTAATACCATACACTCTACCTGTACATAACAATGAATTTTATTCGTTACGTAATCCTTTTTTTTTTTTTTCAATTCATTTGTCGAGGTCTCGAGGTTGATAGGAATAAAATTGTATCGAATGGAAAGATGGCCGGTAATTTAAATTATGGTTTGTATAACGCTTACTTTTTTTTAATTTTATATTTGCTAATCATAGCTTATAACTAAACAAAAAAGTCTGGAATTTTTAATATGCTTTTCTGTTAGCACAGCCAAACTAAAACCACAGAGAACAGACGTTAATCTTCGGTCTGCTACTTGTGTAAAACTTTAAACCGACATTTCAAATGTATGTCGTTATGCTCCTGGTAGGCGGCGCTGCAGTTGTGTGATAACTGTCATGTTAATGTTTACCCATAAAAAGCCTAGCACATAACCTGAAATTTTTTGTTTGTTTTTCTCTGCACTTGATTTTTAAAGCGGCTGCTCATATTAACTTTTACACACGTTTTTCAAGAAAAGGTATATTGACATCAATGTCTGTTCTCTGTGCTAAAACTTCCTTCCCTTTGTAGCAAATTAAAAGTCAGAAAATTAAAGCCCGATTGGTTTTAAAATAAAAAAGGTAGCGTACATTTAAATTGCGCCATAGGTCAAAATTGTCCCCAATATGTTAGAAAGGTAAACAATGTTCTTCTGCTTGTATGCCGTAACAGAACCTTCCATTCCGTTATTAAAATGGTACTCCATTTATGGCATTCCATTGAAATTAACCACCAATCCAGCCACACTTGTGAATGGCCCCAACAGCATCCCTAGTTTTGGTTTATATCGGTCCTAAAACTCGCTATTTTAACATAATTTTATAGTCCATCTGTAACCGCAAACCCTAGTACAGGGTGCGGCAGAAAATAATGCGAAAATTTGTTCAATTTCTTTCAAATCCCATTTTCAACTAATTCAAGCAATAATATCAACATTCTCGAGTGCAGTTATCTTCATAAAGTCCCTTTAAACAAATTTATTCAATGTGTCCTCCATTTTTATTAATAACATCCTCGAGCCGACGCCGGAAGCCAGAGCATGCCTTTCGGACGTAGTCCTCCGATATTGACTGCCATCGGTTCCCCCACCCCCCCCCCCCACCTTTCCTTTGCCCCCCCCAACCCCCCCTTATCCTTTAAAATACCAATATAAGGCTTGCTTCATTTAGAATTGGAACAAACTTTTGCTCATATTGTGGCGCTCCTGGTGGACGGATTTGGAAGTCCACGTGTCGGGAATTTTGTCAGCTTCACGTATGTATTTTTGACATTCCGCAAATCGACTGTACTTTGTAAACAATCAACATGGAAGCCGAAAGAAGGGAAAAATTGTGCACAGTTATTTAGAAAATCCATTGTGGTCTGCATCTAGGCTAGCTAAACAGCTGAAATTGCCCAGAAATACCGTATGGCGCGTTATCAAACGATATAAGGAAACATTGACGACGATTCGGAAGCCTCAAGCCAATCGTCGGAGTGGAACTGTCGACCGGAAACTGCGTGGTAAGATTTTGAAGACGATTAAGAGGAATCCCAATCTGTCGGACCGTGATTTGGCCAGAAAATTCGGTGCTGCCCATAGTACCGTGAGGAGAACTCGACTCCGGGAAGGAATCAAGTCGTATCGAGCTAGCAAACAGCCAAATCGGACCATAAAACAGAATAGTGTGGCCAAAATCCGTGCTCGGAAGCTATACGCCCAGGTGCTGACCAAGTTCGACGGGTGTCTTCTGATGGACGGTGAAACCTATGTCAAGGCTGACTTCGGGCAAATCCCAGGTCAAAAATCTTACTTGGCAACGGCTCGGGGGGATGTTCCAGCCAAATTTAAATTTGCTTTTGCGGACAAATTTGCACGAAAATTCATGATTTGGCAGGGCATTTGCAGCTGTGGCAAAAAAAAAACGATAGTTTTCGTTACAAATAAGACAATGACGTCGGAACTATACCAAAAAGAGTGTCTCCAAAAACGAATTTTGCCATTCATTCGATCCCACGACCATCCCGTAATGTTTTGGCCAGATTTGGCAAGCTGTCATTACAGCAAAGTCGTTCAAGAATGGTATGCAGAGAAAGGGGTCCAGGTTGTTCCGAAAAACCTTAACCCACCCAACTGCCCCCAGTTCCGCCCTATTGAGAAATACTGGGCAATCATGAAGAGGAGACTCAAGGCAAAGGGAAAGGTTGTCAAAGACATCAATCAGATGAAGACCTGGTGGAATAAGATAGCTAAAACGATGGACGAAGAAGGTGTGCGCCGCCTAATGAGCCGTGTTACAGGAAAAATTCGAGAATTCCTTCGAAACCGTGACGAATAATTTTATCCGTATTTTTTTCTTAAAAGTATGAAGAAAACGCTACAATTGTATAAAAAAAGATCTCGAATTCAATAATAAATAACTGAAATACAGGCAATTGTTTTTGTTCCAATTCTATCTGAAGCAAGCTTTACACTTCGGTATTGATTTTAACTCCAGCATCAATGAAAACAGGCGGCATTTTCAAACCGTTGGACGCCACCAAGCCAAACATCATGACACCAGCCGGATGTTTGGTTTGAAATTTGAATTTCACTTTTTCCGGAACGTTCTCCATTTTCTGCGGTGAAATGAACCGGTCCGTGCGGCTGTTGGCCACAGCATCGAGGCTGAAAAGCTTTTCGTCGGAGAACAGGATTATCATTTTTTCCTTCTTCAACAAGGAAAGCAATCTCTTGGATCGAGTCACTCGAAGTTCCTTGACCCGGTCCGTAATCAAGTGGCGTTTCACTCTGGCTCTGGAAGATGCATGCAGGTCTTCTTTGATGATTCTCCGCATGGATTTCTCCGAAATATTGGCTTCCTTTGGGGCTATTCATAAACCACGTAAACTTTTTGGGGTGAGGGGGGGGGTGCCAAAGTCTACGCTCCATACAAAATTTCAAAAAATTGTATGGAGAAAAGTCTACGAGGGGGGGGGGGGGGACTGAGATTTTCAAAAATAAGTCTACGTGGTTTATGAACCGGCCCATTGCAAGTTTTCTTATGGAACGCACTGGGTTGCGAGCAATTTTTGCACGGACCGATTTGATCACGTTCGGCGTGCGTGCAAAGCGCGGAAGTCCGCTTTCCGGCGTCCCCTGCTTAGGACCATAATGCAGGGACTTTTTTATGCGGTAAACTGTTGCCAAATGGCACCCTACCACCTTGGCAATCTCTTTCGGCTTCTTCTGGGCGAGCAACAAACTGGTGATCACTTCTTTCGCGAACATTTTGACGAATTTGCAATAAAACAAATAGAATGTTTGGATGCAGCACTTGAAAGTTATCATAAACAAATACACATTCGACAGAAATTAGTCACTAGCTACATGAATTAACCCAGTACTCAAGTTTGAACATTTTCGCATTATTTTCTGCCGCACCCTGTACTTAATCTTTGTAATATATAAGTACATTTATCGATCTCACTCGATCATTTGCAATAATGCCCTAAATTAGATTATCCTCACTTATCATTAGCCTTCGGATAGCCTTTTGCTCTCTTAGTTTCTGAATTTGCATATATTTTTATACACAAACCAGAACTGTATCAGGCGAAATAAACTATCGAAAAGTACACGTCCGTCAAACTACCTAACGGTTACTGAGAGATTGTAAATAACGGGTGTTCAATATAAAATGAGAATGATTTCAATACCCTTCTGTAATTAAAGTAAAGAGCGTAAATTTTTTTCTCTCCAAGAGAATTGCTCTCTGGACTCCCTAGAAATGGGTGGCATGTTTCTTTTCGCTCGGGTGCTGTCAGTTCAATCGAAGATGGCGTCGAAACAGCAAGCACTCCGCGAGCGTGTTGTACGGTTTTACGAAACGCATGGTCATCGTGGAAAAAAGTTTACGGTAGACCACTTTCGAGAGGAAAACGTGCCCGTGAGTACAGTTTACCGGATCCTGGCAACCCTGAGCGTGGATCGGCCGTCTAGCGAAGATAATGACAAAGAAGAAGAAGGAAGCGTTGAAAAAGCTGATCGACAACAAGGACGGAACGAGTTTGCGTGACACTGGCCGAAAATATCACTGCTCCCATACCTTGATCCACCGAACGCTCAAGATGGAGGACATCATCTGTCGGAAGAAGACTCGGTCCCCCAAGTACACGGACGAGCAGATAGCGACCGTGAAATCGCAGTGCCGGTGGATGACGAAGAACTACCGCGGGACGTCGTTCGTGTTGCACGACGAAAGTTACTTTCCGCTCTCGAAGACCCACATTCCAGGAAATGACAGCTACTATTTCAGCGACAAGTCGGCCACACCCCCCGAAGTAAAATATTAGTTTAAGCATCAATTTGAGAAAAAAGTTATACTGTACATCGCCATATCGGACAGAGGGATTTCAAAGCCGAGCGGTCTGGCCATCAATCAACAAGTTTACCAGGAGGAGTGTCTTGAGAAAATTATTCTGCCGTTCTTAGTAGCATCATGCGGATGGGAAGTACGTCTTCTGGCCGGACAAGGCATCATCCCATTACGCCAAGAAGACGCTGGAGTATCTTGAGTAGGAAAAGAAACCGTACATGCCGAGAGAAAGGAACCCGACCAACTTGCCCCAGTGCCGTCCCATTGAGGATCTTTTCGGCTCCCTCAGTGCCCTAGAGTACAAAAATAATTACCGGGCCAAGGATACGAAGCAGTTGACCACGAGGATCCGGAATTGTCCGGAAGATGGACGTCAGTGCCGTCCAGCGCTCTTGTGAGAGCATCGCGACTTAGTTGCGTCGTACGGCTGACCAGGGCCCCTTCTCCAACATTCATTGACGTGTTTTTTGAAGAATAAACATTATGTTTTTAATAAAAAATACTGAATTCGTTAAAAAAAATAACATTTTTTACTATATTACTGAAAAAATTCTCAGTTTTTATTGAACACCCGTTAGAAGTCAATGAACTGGAATAAAGTGTTGAAACGAGAACAATTCCGGTCGTTAAGAGAAAAAACTATTCCGAACGTCTTAAGTACCCGCGCCCACACCATCCATTCTTGTGAGGGGCCCAAAAAGCATCTTTCTGTTGGCATCTAACGGTTCTCAAGCTCGATGGTTCAACGTGTTCTTGAATTTCATTGAAATAAACAACCCACACTTCGAGTAGCCCCAAAAACATCCTTACGGTTGGTTTGAATCGGTTAAATGGTGCTGAAATAAACCACTCACACTTGTGAGTGGCCCCATCATCTTTACTGCTGGTATGAATCAGTTCTCAAACTCGATGTTTTAACGTATTCTTGTATTCCATTGAAATAAACTACGTACACTTGTGAGTGGCCCCAACAGCATCCTTACGGTTGGTTTAAATCAGTCCTCAAACTCGATGTTTCAACACCCACACTTTTGAGTTGCCCCAACAGCATCCTTACGGTTGGTTTAAATCGGTGCCAACTTTAATGTGCATCTCTGTATAGAGAATATACCAGAAAAATAGTTAAATGTCTTATTCGCTGCCGACGTCAGTTGAATTAAGCACACCGTTTTCCAAAACAGATCCTGCTGCAAACTCAACCATTTTATCCAACATCCCAGTGATTTCTCGTGGAACTGCAGAGGATTTCTCGGCTTCCTTCAAAGCGAGTATCACGTCAACATTTTCCTACCCATTCCCTACTTGACCTGCATTCGGGCGAGGCAGGCGCCGATTTTGTCTTAGTTTGGGATCACCAGTTTTAACAAATTGAGGATGTATACTAGTCCCAAGCATCATCTTTTGGTTCTCTGTGTAATAACAGCTGATCTGGCAATAACGGAGTAGCAACCTCGGGCGGTCAATCATGCTTAGAAATTAACACCGGGTTCATCGGAAGCCATCGGAAGCCATCAACCTAAACACCAAAAGGCTAGCAGGATGCTTGGTCAGATACACAGTTTTATGCTCGTCGTTTTGATGTCGTCGCTTGAGGAAATTTAAGATTTTCTCACATCGCTCGACTCGTTGCTTCCGGATGCGGTTGGTAATCATGCGAGTTTTTTTTGCCGTACCTTCGACTTTGCCCTACAATTTTCCGTTACGATTTTCCGTGCCGTAAAGTCGCTGATTCCGTATTCCTTCGCCATTTTCCTCATTGCACGCACTGGATTCCTTTTGATGGCAGCGATAACCCTCGGAATCCGAGCTGACCTCGTACGACCTGTAGCCACCTTCGCGGATGGCTGTCCTTTCTTTTCTCGGTCTAAGACTCTTCTCACGGGACACTCCCACGGCGATTGAAATGTCTTTTTGTGACATTTGCGCGTGGGACAAATCACGAATACGCTGCCACTTCGTCATGGTGCAACTACATACTAAGGTAATCGGCTTCTTTGATGATAAATGAATGTTTATTTCTCGTTAATTTGGTTTGTCCATACATAAAATTTTTCAATTGACACAGATTTCTCTTTTCAGCTTTGGTGCTTTTGTTTAAATTTGATAATAGTATTTGAGTATTCTAGTCCTACACGACTTGTTCTGAGAGAAGCCACCTTGGTGGTTTAAAAATAAGAAATTGAAAAATTTGAGATAACTACCTAAATAACTACTATATACAACCTACAGCTAACCTAATCTACTATTTACAACTAACCTAATATATACAAATCGTTTATCAGGTCATGTTCTGATATGATGGATTTCTGTACAAATTTGTTCCTAATTTCAGCAATTTTCAAGTCTATTTTTGGAATGTTTGCCTCCAAGTGAAGGTCAGATGTCCTGGTGTCAAATGGGCGATCAAGGATCATCCTCAGCGTTTTATTCTGCGCGACTTGCAATTTGTTCCTGTGAGTCTGTGCACATGATTCCCACACCGGAGCTGCATAGAAAATTGCAGGTGCTATGATTTGTTTGTAGACGGCCAATTTATTAACCCCTGAGAGGCGGGATCTGCGACAAATCAGCGGAAATAAACTCCTAACTAAAGCGGAACACTTAACTAACGTTCTCGCAACATGCGATCCGAAGAGAAGTTTTTCGTCAAATAATAGTCCTAGATAAGTAACTTCGGCAGACCACTCAACCCTTGTGTCACCAATAACCACAGTACAAGCGGGAGCTGGTTTTAGTTTGAGAGATTGCCTATGGAGGAACATTATTGTTTGGGTTTTGGAGGCATTGATCTTGATTTTCCATGTCTTCGCATAATCAGCAAAGGTGTTAAGGCATCGTTGAAGTTTGTTTGTTATTTCGCGAGGCATCCTTCCCTTGACGGTAATTGCGGTATCATCTGCGAACAGGAAAAACACGCATCCTTCATCAAGACGAGGAATGTCGGAAGTGTATATATTACATAGAACGGGGCCCAGCAGGCTTCCTTGCGGCACTCCTGCTGGGATTGGAAACGTATCTGAAAGACAACCATTCAACGATACCCTAAACGACCTTTGCTGAAGGTAGTTACGGGTGATTTTCACAAGATGCAAAGGAAAGTTGAAGTTACAAAGCTTGAATACAAGCCCGTCATGCCAGACATTGTCAAACGCTTTTTCAACGTCTAACAATGCCATGGCTGTGGACTTGGATACAGCTTTGTTACTTCGAATGTTATTCATCACCCGTACTAAAGGGCGATACGGTCAAAATTTGGTCAATATCAACTTGACGTATTTCTTTCAATTTTGCATTTAAAAAACCTGAACACCCCTCATTTTGAAGGTGTGTGTGTGTAGAATGTTGCTCCTATTTTGATTTTGGAATTCACTCTTCAGTTGTCAAAATGCCGTCCAAGCAAGAAGAGCAGCGTATCAAAATTTTGCTCGCGCATCGCGAAAATCCGAGCTACTCGCACGCAAAGTTGGCAAAATCGCTAAAAGTTGCCAAATCAACCGTTACAAATGTAATTAAAGTGTTTGGGGAACGTCTGTCGACAGCCAGGAAGTCTGGATCGGGGGGAAATCGAAAACCGGAAGCCGCTGAGACGACAAAGAGAGTTGCCGGTAGTTTCAAGCGAAACCCTAACCTATCTCTCCGAGAGGCCGCAAATAAGCTGGGTGTATCGTCTACAACCGTGCATCGAGCCAAAAAACGAGCCGGACTATCGACTTACAAGAAGGTAGTGACTCCAAATCGCGATGATAAACAAAATACGACGGCCAAAGCGCGATCCCGGAGGCTGTACACGACGATGCTGACGAAGTTTGACTGCGTGGTAATGGACGACGAAACCTACGTCAAAGCCGACTACAAGCAGCTTCCGGGACAGGAGTTTTATACGGCAAAAGGAAGGGGAAAGGTAGCAGATATTTTCAAGCACACGAAACTGTCAAAGTTCGCAAAGAAATACCTGGTTTGGCAAGCCATCTGTACCTGTGGCTTAAAAAGCAGCATTTTCATAGCTTCCGGGACTGTCAACCAAGAAATTTACGTGAAAGAGTGTTTGAATAAACGTCTGCTGCCTTTCCTGAAGAAACACGGTTGTTCCGTACTGTTTTGGCCGGATTTGGCATCTTGCCATTACGGTAAAAGGGGCGGTGCGCCGCCACCCCCCCGCCGGGGGCGCCCACGAACAAGAGGCCCCCACCCCCCCCACCCCCCCCCCCCCCACCCAATAACGAAATACTGGTCAATAGCGACCCAAAAAAACGCCAAAAAAACAAAACAACGAACACCGGGCAACGACCAAAACCGGCTCCCCGCGCCAAAGAGGGGGACCAGGGGGCCGGAACAAAATCTAATCACAGGGCAAGCGCAAGCCCCCGGCAATTCGGATTTAGAAAAGAAGAAGCCCAAAATAATTTTTTTCCAGATTTTTATAATAATAGAACAAAAAAAAAAAAATAATTTTATTTTTTAAATAAACGATTTCACCGATTTACACGCGTTTTCCCTTGACCAAATTTTGACCGTATCACCCTTTAGTTGGTGAGTGGTGGAATGCCCCTTTCTGAACCCAAACTGTTCCGGAAGGAGAATGTTCTGTTCCTCGATAAACTTAAGCAAACGATTCAGGATAAGTTTCTCAAACAATTTGCTCAGCGCTGAAAGGAGGCTTATTGGTCTATAGCTTGAAGGCGATGTTGGATCTTTCCCGGGTTTGCGGATTGGTATGATTTTGGCTATCTTCCAAATGCTCGGAAAATAGTGCAGTTCCAAGCATTTGTTGAAGATAGCACTCAGTAATGCGGCTTTGTTGCTAAGCTTTTTTAGAATTAAGTTAAAAACCCCATCAAACCCGGGAGCCTTCATGTTTTTTGTATACTTCAGCGCTGAGCAAATCTGTTCAGCCGTTATCCTGTCTTCTAGAGGCACGACACAAGGGGAGGCATCTAAGTTGTGGACGCATTGCGCAACCCGATCTTCGAGCGGACTTTGGATTTTCGAGCCAAGCATATGCGATGAAGCGATATGATCACCGATCGCATTTGCTTTCTCTAGTGGGGTAATGAGAAGTGAATCGTCAACCTTTAGAGGAGGAACAGGTTTGGGATGGGTCTTCAGCACTTTGGCTACCTTCCAGAATGGTCTGGAGCGGTCATCCAAGTTTTGAACAACTTTTCCGAAACTTTCGTTTCGGATTGAGACCATTCTGGAAGCAATCTGCCGGTTCAGATCGGCCATTTCATATTTTTTGTTCAGATCCCCGGTCCTCTGAAACTGGCGTCTACAAACATTTCTTGAGCGAATCAAAAATTGGGTATAGGAATCAATTGCACTAAACTTACCCCTCACAGGAACTCGTCTAACGCATGCCTCTTCAGCCATGCTTAAGGCTCGGTGTAGTCCGTCCAACGCTCGGTCGATGTCCTCTACGGTGTCGATCGGTGGATTTTCGTCGATGTTTATGTCCACCAAGCGCCCAAACTGGATCCAGTTGACGTGGTGGTAATCTTTACGCATGCATCTTGGAGGAAGCGTTACGTTGGCACCGACTTCAGCAATCACTGGTTGGTGGTCGGAGCTGAGATCGTTGTGCACCACCGGCCTCGATAATCCGATGTTTGACAGGAAAAAGTCCAGCGTGGAAGGATTTCCCGCCGGAGAGATGAACGTTGGTTCATCCGGAAACTGTATTGTATATAGGCCATGCTGAGCGTGATCGAATAGCAGACGTCCGTTTTGATTTCGTTGGTAGTTGCGCCAGGCCTCGTGACGAGCGTTCAGGTCCCCTCCGACGACGAAACGGCATCTAGTCCGAGTGATGGCGGTCAGATCGTTTTTGAACTGGACTGCTAATTCGTTGCTGCTGGAACACTGCCGAGGGCAGTAGGCTGCGATGAACCGGATGGTTCCGATTGACGTTTCAACTTCCACACTAAGAGCCTCGATGACAGCAGTGCGGATGTGAGGCAGGATGTTGAATTTGATACCCTTTTTCACAACGATCGCAACGCCACCCCCCCCCCCCCTGGAGTTGGTGCGATCAAGCCTGATGATGTTGTGGTCTGGCAACCAAAACCTGTCACCGGACTTTAGGTGGGTTTCAGTAACCAGGCCCACGTCGATGCTGTGCTTGAGGATGAAATCGGCAAGCTCAATCTTTTTTGCTCGGACAGAGCAAGCGTTCCAGGTGACAATAGTTAGCGTTTTAGACGCCATACTGAATGATGAACTTACCAAGCACCTGAATCTGCTCGGGTTTGCTGCGGCACTGACGGAGCGCACCGGTCATGTTGATGAATATTTCCATCAATTCATCCGCAGAGAACAAATCGGTGTTGCTATTTTGCGGTGGTGATGTTCGGAATCCAGGGGGGGTTGGATATCCTTGCCCAGTAGAAGTACCGGCGGTTTCGTGAGGGGGGACCGTTTGTACCCACGAATTTGGTCGCACTTTTTGAGCACCGTGAAGTGGCGGGAAATCTTCTGGCAGGAAAGTCGGGGCCTTGCCCTTCTTCTTGCGTTCAGGTTGATTCGCGGTCGAAGCTTGATTACGGATACGCTTGAAATTTTCCCTTTTGGGGCACTGACGGTCGGAAGCCTGATGAGCACCACCACAGTTGGCACACTTGAACGCCTCGGATTCATTCACAGGACAGTTGGACCGCAGCGCGGCTTAATGTTGCAGTTACGGGTACCGTGTCCAAAATTAAGGCACCGTTGGCATTGCGTCACATCACGATGGCCGCCACGGTATGGCTCCCAGCGAACAATGACGTGAAAAAGGGAACGAATTGCTTGTAGTGAGTTCAGCGTCACCATACCTTTCTTGAAGTGTACTAGGAAAAGAGAGTCCGGATACGTCTTCACTTTTTCATCCCTTCTTGTAATGCGGAAAATAGCGGTTGGGACCAGCTTGTAACGGTCCTTGATTTCTGCTTCGATCGTCTTGGGATCGATGTTTGGCAAGCCTCTGATGACAACTTTGAACGGTTTTTCACCAGGGATATCGTGCGTGAAGAATTCCACCTTGGAATCCTTCAGGAATGCGGCTACTAAGTGATATTCCGCCTTCGTGCGAAGCATCACCTTGATTCCAATGCGACACAGCTTGTACTCCGCTGCAACACCCAACGATGAAAGAGTGCCTACCAGCTTCTCAAAAGGCACGTTCTTAACTACCAGTGGAGGTAGTTTTATTTTCATCGCACTTGGACCGGCAGCACTCAAGTTTTCCGTTGAGGCACCGAAATCACCGACCTCGCTAGTGTTCATCGCAGTAGCTGCGCTTTTTGAGGTGCACACACTCGCACCATCAGACGGACCACGCTTCTTCTTATTGTTACCCTGGACAACGGGATCTTGTTTAACAGGGCTCGATCCTGCCCTTCGCTTCTTTTTTAACATCGCACTATACGACTGGTACTACGACGCGAAGAAACGCACGGAAACACAACTATAGTTATCGTTACGACAGGATAGCGATTGAAAACGACCGTACAGCTCAACAGTCGAGCAAAGAATGAGGAGGAGGGGTTTTTTTTCCCCACCCCCTTTTTTTATAAAAATTATATTACACGCACACAAAAAACCAAGGAATTGTATGCACAGGTGAGACGGGAATTATTATCTCTACTCAGCAAAATTAACGTGCGGAATATTATAATTTGAAATAACTCAATGCCGACGTCATCGACAGGCAATCGATGGAGACCCATCTGGTACCTCATAGCAAGATGCTTAGAGGCGGACCGGTAGCTTAAATGAGCTACCTCTCCCCGGCTTTGAATAACCGCAAGCAAAGATTCTATAGATAAAACCTCTGAAATTTGTTTCGCTATACAAACTAGACCAAAAACCTGCCAACCTTATGGGCATTATTATTCACCGACCCATCAACTTAGTCCAGGCTCGTCTAAGTTTAAAAACAATCGATATCTCCGAACGATTCATCAGCAACATAATCCCTGAACAATCTGCCGTTCTTTGTCCTTCCTCAAATATCGTAATAATTAATCCAGAGTACCCTTTTTACAACGAAAAACCGTTGCCAACCCGTGGGTCAATCTCCGATGAGCTCAAAAGCAACGAAACAAAACCAAAAGTAGAAACAGCCTTAATCAGCTTTACGATTTCCCTGGACAAAGGAACCTGGCACCAGCATTAGGTTCGTTCCCGTATATATTATCTTTAAGATTCTGTTAATCAAGCGGCTGCAATTCACAGCAAAAGTGAAACGGAAAGTACGGGAACAGACCCATTTTTTTTGTTTAAAAATAAACCGAGCCCAAAAAAAGACTGAAGCAAGAAACAAGTTCCGATAAAAACCATCATCGCATCACAGCAATGTCGTTGTCGTAATCCCAATCGGTCATAATGTTGACCTGCTCAGCCCCGGCCAGTCAAGTCTGGCGAGGAGAACAAAAACGGAAATCTGCCCCTTCCGTCGCGTCGGCTGTTGATGCTCACCGGTAATCTAAATCTTGATAGGTTTCCCCCTTTTCGTTTTTTTTTTTTTTTTTCATTGAACTGTGAAATGTTGAATTCCCTTGGATCTCAGCAGACCGGGGAAATGTCAACCGAATCGGAGCCGGTCTGCTGTCACCTAGTATGCGCTGTACACAAACACACATAGGCATTAGTTCGCCCCATAAGATCCTCACTGCAGGATGGACGGTGTATTTTATGTTCCTTAAAAACTTTTCTCCTCGCAACGCAATCCCGGCCAATGTGCCGGATAGCACTCGGGTGCTGTAAATCAAAATAAAGGACATCAATTTATTTTCCCGTAAAATACAGTCCGATGAGCGATAAAAACAACAACAGTTGCCACCAGGCAAGGACGGTTTTTAAGGACACACGCTCACAATAGTTTCCCCGCCTTGCCCACCCCTCGAGACCCGAGCAACTCTCCGTCGAGAAGCCATCGCCGTCGTAAATCCTTCTCGTTTTCGGTTGGGAAATGGGTAGGTTCACTATTTTTGCGCTATTGTGAGGCATCCGTCTTCCTGCTGGCTTCATTGCCATTACCAAAGCAGGTTTCCATTACTCACCCATTTCGGGTTTTTTTTTTTCGTTATAAATACCATTGTTAGGTACCGGGGGTCTGGGTTTCTCGTAGCACGAATTGGCTTGTAGCAGTATAATTTTCCTATTCTCTTCGCACAAGGCAGCCAGCCAGCAGCAGAGATTTTCTCGAAATTGGGATTTGTTCCCTCTTATCCCGAGGAGCAACACTATTATTAAGCTTTTTTTTTGTTGGTTCTTTAAAGAGCACTCTCACAGCACCGGCGAGAGATTAAATTGAATGAAAGAATAATAAATAGCGTGAAAATGAGAAACAGAAACTAAAACTGCGGGATGCGCACGAACCGGTCAGAGTGAAAGGTTGATGGTCCTTACCCGGCTTCGACGGCATGACGACGATACGAGGGAAGGACTACAGCGCAAGTAAAAGACCAAATGTTGCAAAGCAGAGAATTCGAGCGCATGTTTTACATCAAGAGAGATCTGTGATTAGGAAGGAATCGGTAGAATGAAAATAAATTTACGATTCTTATTTTTTTTTTTTGTGGGTAGAGTTTCCGTATTATTCATGCAATCGTCTGCCCATGCCGTTCCGTGCAGCCGAGGGTCGGGGGAGCGAGAGAGAGAGAGAGGAGCTCGCTTTGTTCAACGATGCTAATGTATTCCTTATGCTGAGTGTGTGTTTTGGATCATGCAAGGCAACCGGAGCCGATGGATTCTCGCTATCTGGGAAATTTATCATCTCGTATCCGGCGATGGACCAAGCGAGAGACGTGCCTCGGGCCCGGGGAAAAAAATATGTAAACTTGAAAAATCGACAACTGATAAATATACTGGTTTGGGAAAGGATCTTGCTTGTACAATGTTGAGATAATCAATAGCACAGAAATGTTTGGGACTTACATACCTATATAGAGATATCTTCCTGCATGCATCTTTGGGAACAATGACCTTTCAATAGATTGGCTATGGTTTGAAGTTGGTCTCTGAAATGTTTATGAAGCGTTTATCTTATGGTTATCAAATCAATCGTTGGGGCAACTTCACTGGTTATCAAATTTTGGTATTCATTTGCGAGCGTTGCTACGCTTGCAACTAAATGAATGCAAATTCAATCAAACTGGCGCGTAAATGGTTTTTTTCGGAATGAGTTTTGTTAAAATATCTCATAAGGTATATAAAATTCGTTGGCATATGTGAAACTTCGGATATAGAGTTTTATTGTTTTATTTTGTTTTTGTTTTTATTATTGTTTGTGTTTTAAATTGAAGCCTCGGATAGTAGTTTCTTCCATGGTTCTTCTTTCCGAGTAGTAGCATTTCATAGACAAAATGTTTATAGTAGCTCAAGCATCCCGCTTTCTTGACTAAGATGGGGTTCATGCTTCTATCAGAACACGCTTCTTACCCAAAAATACACATTTTGTGTTTTAGTTGCCTGGATAATTCTCAATTGACCCCTTCAGAGGGGTCTCAACCCACCATAGAATCATTTCTTGCCTTTAAAAACCCCCACATGCCAAATTTGCTTCCATTTGCTTAATTAGTTCTAGACTTATGTGTGTGTGTGTGTGTGTGTGTGTGTGTGTGTGTGTGTGTGTGTGTGTGTGTGTGTGTGTGTGTGTGTGTGTGTGTGTGTGTGTGTGTGTGTGTATACAATCCAACGCTCACCGTCCGGCAGTGTTTAAGGAAGAAAAATGTTTGCAGTTAAACGAACTTTTGTCGACTCGACAAACATTTTTAGCCCGGAAGTTGGAAGGTGATAGCTCTGTTGGGTTCCAGTGACCCATTTCAGAATGCCTGGTTACTCACGTCCATTCCGAGTTCACTTTCACTAACAACAAGCCCCGCATAAACACAGTACAAACATCAAATGGATATAAGTACTGTGCATACACTTCCATCGTCAAATCTTACTGTTTTGAGGATGGCACGTATTTAGCAGTATCGTTCAAATTTAATTATAATCAGATAGATCTCACCGGAAATGGTTGCTGATGTGCAGTCTTCATTTGGACGGCTTCCCTGTTATGCTAAACGATGCTTTTGTGTCTCTACAGAAGTAGCACTCCGCTATTTGGCAAATATTTTCACATCATCCTTTTCGAATGGAACAGCCGAATGGAATTCAAATAGTACTTTGCGCACAAATGCAACACAATGAAAATCACAGGTAAAATAAGCACTTCCGAGAAGAAATTTAACTCAAAAATCCCAATCATTGTACAACGAAAGAAAACAAAAAAAAATTCAGAGCTCTCCATCTGTACACCACGTGATGAGTGCATCTGAAATTATATGCCAGCCACTCACGCACGCATTCGCGTTTGCTTCGTTCTATGCTTCTGACCAGCAAATGGCCGTTTTCTACATCGCACTGGTTTTCTTTTTTTCTCTCCACACTCTGTCAATAATCAAAATCCCCCGCTTTGAGGCGACTCTATATCGTCTTCTAAACTGCTTATAATCATCAATTCACTCGCGACAAAGCGAAAAAATACTCCAATTTAATTATTTATGTCCGCGTGGCACAATACTACAGCACTAACAAACACAACTAAGCTGATGTTAACTCTTCTTCCGGGTGCGGGGGTGAAGCACAAAATAACAAAAAAAAAAAAAAACGGGAGAAAAGTACCGACCATCACAAATTTCGGGAGGGAATCGATTATATTCACTACATCTTACACAAAACACGTGGACGAAAACACGTCAGTTTTCGCTTAATTAGTTCTAGACTTAGGCAGCAATTTGTGTTTCATTTGTATGCGAGACACCCCCCCCCCCTTCCAGAGAGCGGAGGAGTCTTAAACCACCATAGAATCATTTGTCTCCTTAAAAAATTTGCACATGTCAAAGTTGCTTGATTAGTTCTCGAGTTACGCAGAAATTAGTGTTTCTTTTGTATGGGAGCCCCCCTTTTCATAAGAAGGAGGGGTCTCAAACTTCCATCGAAACATTTCTTGCCTTTTAAAACCCCCACATGCCAAATTTGGTTCCATTTGCTTGATAAGTTGTCGAGTTATGGAGAAATTTAAGTTTAATTTGTATGGGAGCCCCCAGCCAAAAGGGGTCTCAAACCATCATAAGAATCTTCCCCGGCCCCAAGAACCTCTGCAATTAAGTATTCTCGCTGCTCGGTTCAGTAGTTATCGAGTCTATAAGGGTCACACACTCACACACACACACACACACACACACACACACACACACACACACACACACACACACACACACACACACACACACACACACACACACACACACGCGCGCACACACACACACACACACACACGCGCGCACACACACACACACACTGTGAGGAGTACACCCACAGTGATCACCAAGCGATCCGGTACACTATCGGAAGCAACAGACAGTTGGAAGCGCGTGTACAACAGTCAAACGAGCGAAGGTGGCAAACATCGAAGTTCGACAAGAGAGTGTTCGATGAAGCGTTGAGGTTCGAACGCAATCCCCTGTATCTCAGTGCAGATGGACTGATAGCGGTATTAGCACGAGCGTGCGATGCAATCATGCTGAGAGAGGGCAAACCAAGGCACAGTCGTCGTCCAGCCTACTGGTGGAACTCGACGATTGCTGATCTACGAGCACATTGCCACCGAGCCCGGAGGAGAATGCAGAGAGCCCACAATGACGCCGAAAGATCAGCTCGAAGGCTATCATCAAGCACAGTAAGAAAGCCTGCATCGAGGAACCTTTGCCGCAACGCCAATTCAAATCCGTGGGGTGATGCCTACAGAGTTGCCATGGCCAAGATAAGAAGTCCAGCTGTACCACCTGATAGGTGCCCAGAGAAGATGAAAGTCATCGTAGATGCGCTATTTCCGCAGCATGAACCGACGATCTGGCCGCCCACACCGTATGATGACCAGGATGACCACGAGGAAGAAGCCCGAATAACAAACGAGCAGCTCACAGCGGTGGCAAAAGCTTTGAAAATCAAGAAGCCCCCGGGACCAGATGGTATCCCCTACGTGGCTCTAAGAGCAGCAATCCTAACAAATCCGGACATGTTTAGGACCGTGTTGCAAAAGTGCATCGACGATGGTAACTTCCCGGATATCTGGAAGCGACAAAAACTGGTGTTATTGCCGAAGCCAGGCAAGCCTCTTGGAGATCCTTCAGCATATAGGATGTGCAACCGTCACAGCGGGCGTCCCACAGGGTTCCATCCTCGGTCCGACCCTTTGGAATGCTACGTATGATGGAGTCTTCAGGCTGCGCCTCCCCAGAGGCGTGAAGATTGTCGGGTTTGCGGACAACGTTGTGCTCCTAGTGGTCGGCGAAAGAAGTAGAAGGTCGAGAGGAAGTAGAAGTACTCGCCACGGAAGCGATAGATACTGTGGAAGACTGGATGCGTGAGAAGAAACTGACGTTAGCTCATCACAAGGCCGAGGTGGTACTGATAAGTAACCGGAAAGCAAGGCAGCAGGCGAGACTCTCGGTCGGCGAGTGTATCATCGACTCTAAGCGAGAAGTCAGACACCTGGGAGTGATGATAGATGATCGGCTAAACTTTAATAGCCACGTAGACTACGCATGTGAAAGGGCCACAAAGATAATCTCGGCATTATCTCGGATCATGCCCAACAACTCAGCGATCAGCAGCAGTAAGAAGCGATTACTGGCGAGTGTGTTCACATCAGTGCTCAGATACGCGAGACCTGTGTGGGTGACGGCACTGTAGATGGAAAGGAACTGATCTCGGCTTAACATCACGTTTAGGCTGATGGCCATGCGGGTGGCTAGTGCGTATCGAACTATCTCGTCAGAGGCAGTCTACGTGATAGCTGGAACGATCCCCATAAATCTTCTACTAGAAGAAGATAGTGAGTGCTATAGAGTTCGGGGCTGGTTGCCGCAGAACTGCCCGAGCTAACACCTTAAGGAAGTGGCAGCAGCAGTGGGACAACGCTGATAACGGCAGATAGACGCACCGGCTGATTCCATGCCTGTCTAGATGGGTGAACAGACCACACGGTGATGTAAATTTCCACATGACGCAGTTTCTGTCCGGTCATGGATGTTTCAAGAAGTATCTGAACAGGTTCGGCCACGCGAGATCGCCGTCCTGCACCGCGTGTGGTTATGCAGAGAAACCCCTGACCACGTTGTCTTAGAATGTCCGTGGTTCGAGAACGTGCGAAACAGCATGAGATCCATCGTCGGTGACGACGTAAACGTGGACAACATAGTTCAAAAAATGTGTGCTGACGAAGAAAAATGGGACGCGGTGAACAGCACAGTCGTTCAGATTATGTCTGCACTGCAACGAAGTTGGCGAGAGGAGCAGCGACAAATGACGTAGCAGTACAGGTTTTGAGTCGATGACCGACCTGGATACTCGCCAGCATGTGTATGAGAGAAGAAAAAGTGCACCATCGGGCGCGACCGGAGTAGGCTAGATCCACCGCCGGGGACTAGTCCGAGCGCCACGTATCAGCATCTAGAAAACGGTTTCGGGAGAACTTTCGTCGTCGGGAAATTCTCCTTCGGAGTAGGCTAGGTCCGCTGCCGGGGACTAGTCTGAGTAAATCGTGAAGAAGCACCGGCAATTGGTCGTCGGGGCGCCTGTGGACTGGAAGTCATCCTCCAACCAGAACCGCAGGACCGACCTTGACATCTGCCCGGATTGCATCGGTTTCGGAAGAACTTTTACCGCCGGGGAACTCTTTGTCGGAGTAGGATGGATCCACCGCCGGGGACTATTCTGAGTAGTCCGTAGCGAGTCACCGGCATGAGTCGTCGGGGCACCAGGGAACCGGAAGCAATCCTCCAACTGGAATCGCTGGACCGACCTCGACACTACCGGACAACATTGAAGCAAGCATGTCGCGTTCGTTAACGGTTTCGGGAGATATTCTTTCGTCGGGGAACCCTCCGCCAGAGTAGGCTATCTCCACCGTCGGGGAGTATGCCGAGTAGCACCGATTGTGACAAACCGCCAGTTCAGGGTCGTCGGGACGCCAGTGAACCGTAAGTCACCCTCCAACCGGAATCACTGGACCGACCTCGGCATCCAACTGGTCAACAAGAAGAGTAGTACATCTACAACCGGAGTGCGCAGCTGCAGAAGTTTTATGGTGATGAGATCAGCGAACTAGCGCGACTTGCTAGGTCTGGCAACAAGAGAAGTGCATGAGCACAGCCTCCTCCCGAAGTAGTCACTTCCAGTGGAATCCGGGGGATACAGGCAACGTCAGACTCTTGGTGGAGTATAGAAGAGTAGGGTTCAGAGTCATCTTCTCTGTTCAGAGTCCCTCACTCTGGCACACGATGGACGAATTCGGTAGCTGGAGTCGGGCTACCGAACGTGTGCTGGGTCGGCGTAAAAGCTTTACCACCAAGTAAAAAGAAGAGGAACAGACAGCATGAAACATGAAACAAACGACCCGCGCCCCCCACACTAGAGGGGGGACCCCCCCACTCACCCTCGTACTTGTTTCCCCACAACCAGAAGGCGACTCAACCAACAAAAACGAAAAAGAAAAGAGAATGGGGGGCCTCCCGGGGGCCCCACCCCCATTGAAACGAGAAAAACCGAGAAGCAAGCCCAGCTGTTTAGAAGAACTGTGCCGAGATGTCGATGCAAATCCCTGGGGCAACGCTTACCGAGTAGTGCTGGCAAAGTTTAAGGGTCAAGCGTCACCGGTTGAAGAATGCCCGGACAAGCTGAAGACGATCGTGGATGGTCTCTTCCCGCAGCAGTGATAACGATAGACGTCAAGAATGCCTTTAATAGCGCTAGCTGGGAAGCCATCGCCATCAGGGTTCTTGACTATTTGTGCAAGATTTTGAGTAGCCAATTCCAGAACCGGGTTTTGCTGTACAATACAGAAATGGGTCAGAAGTCGATAAGGATCACGGCGGGAGTGCCACAAGGTTCCATCCTTGGACTGACGCTTTGGAACGCAATGGTGTGTTAACACTGAAGTCACCAACGGGAGTCAAGATCGTTGGTTTTGCAGACGATATTGTCCTGATAATATTTTGTTGTTTTTCATATCAAATCTGTTGATAACTGATGTAATTGGATTCACACTATAGCAAAGGGATTATATATTGGACATTACCGCCACAGGTTAATATTGCTTTATTTTACATAAAATAATGTTGCTTCTAATATTTTGGAACATTTGATACTTCCAGATTCAAAATGGCCCGTGACAGTTTTGGATTAGAACTGCGAAAGAAAATAATCAATGATTACACGTGTGGAATGTCACAAAAAGAGATCTGTACCAAATATGGAGTGAAAATAATCAAAAATCACAAGACTTTGCTCGAAGTTTCGTTCCACCGGAAAGATTTCTGTGGAGAACAAAGGCGAAAGATCACGCTGCACTTTGTCTAGGGACGATTCTATGATCGTCCGGTGCATCAAGAAAGATCCTTTCATAACATCCTTCAAAGTGAAAGAAGAGTTGCAGCTGTCTGCGTCAGACCGCACAGTCAGAAGACGTGCCGTTGATGCCGGATTGTTTTGCAGACGCCCTTCGAAGAAACCGCTGATATCGTTGAAAAACCAGAAGAAAAGGCTCCAGTTTGCTGAATCTCGTATTGGAGTGTGCAGAAATGGTCGACTGTTCTGTTCAGCGATGAATCGAAGTTCAACATTATCGGGAGTGATGGAATTTGCCGTGTACGTCGACCTGTCGGAAAACGCTTGGATCCACGATATTGTCAAAAGACCGTGAAACATGGTGGAGTGCTGCTGGAACCTACGTTTGATAGAGTAACTTCCAGCTTTGCCAGAGCTTCTAGCAAGCTGCACCCTCTAGCGTTGGTACATCTGCTGCCCCACTCCACAGCCCAAGCATTGAAGTCTCCTCCGATGACGACCGGTCTTCTTCCGATGAGCTTTTAAATCAGTGCATACAGCATCTGGTGGAACTGCTCTATGGTCCACTTTGGGGGTGCATAGCAGCTGCATACGAAGATCCCGTTTATTTTGGCGTTCACGAACCCTTCGCATAACTGGACACTACTTCTTGTATGGGGAATCTGCCCACCACTTGTATCGCAGCCATCACCGCTCTATCTGCTACCCAGTTTTCGTTATCGGGAGGAATACGATACGGTTCCGCAATGATTGCGACGTCACACTTTGTTTCTGCTTTTGACTGCCACAACAGTTGCTGTGCTATGTCGCAATGATTGAGGTTTATTTGGGTTACCTCTATTACTGCCGACCTGCTGTCGCCTTTTTATATACAGGGCACCTGTAGCCCCCGTCATTTGACCGTTGTGTGTGTGTGTGTGTGTGTGTGTGTGTGTGTGTGTGTGTGTGTGTGTGTGTGTGTCCAATCTTACACCCAGTGGCCGGCAGTGGTATTACGGAAGAAATCAGTTTGCAATAGTGTTTTATGTGACCATTGAAAGCAGCTTTAACCCGGGAGTTAGAAAATGCTAGCTCTATTGCAGATCCAGTTACCCTGAATGTTTGGAGATCCACGCCCATTCCGAGGTTACTTTCATACGCAATAAGCCCCGCATTTAAACATGACCGTTTTCATGTGGATAACGATAAAGTTAGCACACTTCCAGGTTCAAAAATAATCAAACCTGGTTCGTATATATAGTATATATATGTTATAACTGGTTGGGTCTCACCATGTTTCGCTGGTCCGCTATAGGACTCACTCTTCTGGAATTACGTTGTTTCCTTTGCTTATGATTCGTCTCCTTCGTTTGTTGAATTATCTTCCCTTGTTAGGAGTTTTTTCTTTGGGTGTTCTCTTTTGATTACTTCTCCTTTTCGTAATATTATCCTTTTGTTGATCTTGAAGTGCTTCGACCTTCCTTTGATGTGGGGTCAATATTGTCTCGGTGTTTCTGCTTTTGAAGAGCTGACTTTAGTACCGCATTTCGAGACTCACATTGTGTCATAAGGCACCACTCGCGGCCATGGGATAGGAAAGAGAATTGGAGAAAGGAAAGAAGTATTAATAATTGGTAACTTGACATGCGCATGGTGATATTCTCACAACGGCCGTTCAGAATGGTTCGATGGATGCATATGAGAGATCATTCCCGAAGAGTTTCCACTCGTTAACTAAATTCAATTAGTTATAGAAGACAAGAGACATTTTATTACGTGCTACATTTGGGAATATCGGGGAAATCAACCCCCTTCGCATCTTCAAGTGATCATTACAAGCTGTTCATTTTGTTCAGGCACTTTTGAACGTTGATGTGGCAGCCTATTCACACATGAAATCTAGCGCGACCAAGCCGGCAGAACGCGCCCATACCCCTTTCTGAACCGAAGGGCAGGGTCCTGAAATTTATTATGTTATTTACTTAAAACCAGCAATGAAATATGAGATATTACTGAGACTTGGTACAAAACACTATACTGAATAAAGACAAAAACAATATGTGACACTTTATATTCTGTACATAAAAAAAAAAAAATAAAAATAAGAGTAAAAAAATAAATATTGATAATAAATAAAAATTGCAACAAAAATAAAATAAAAACAAAAACAAACAAGCAACCCAACCCCCCCCCAACAACAAAACCGAAAACACCCACCACGCCCAAAAAAAGCGCAAAAACATAACAACCCCAACAACCCCCCCCCCCCCCCCAAACCAACCCCAACCCAACCGCCCCCCCCCCCCCCCCACCGCTCCGCCCCCCCCCACCCCACCCCCCCACACCCCCCCCCCGCGCCCCCCCCCCCCCCCCCACCCCCCCAACACACCACCCCCCACCCCCCCCCCCCCGCCCCCCCCCCCCCCCCAAGACAACGCCCACACACCCGCCCCCCCCCCGCCGCCCCCCCCCCCCCCCCCCCCCCACCCCAACCCGCAGCGCCCCCCCCCCCCTCCCCCCCCCCCCCCCCCCCCGCCCCCCCCCCCCCCCCCCCGCCCCCCCCCACCCCCCCACCCCCCCCCCCCCCCAAAAAAAAAAACGAAAAACAACAACACCCACAAACCTTTGAAAAAAAACTGGGAAAAATTGTTAAGGAAGATGGACAAAGCCCCCCCACCCCCCACACCGCAAAAAAATGTAGCACCACCTTCGGGGGGACAAAAAAAATTACCCAAACAAAACCTAAAATAATTTTTTTATCCTAAAAATAAAAAAAGAACCAACTTAAAAAAAATTTTTTGTGATCATTTTTTTTTGTCTCATTTTTTCCGAGTCCAGTCTTTACACCGAGCCTTCTCATTTGTAATATTTTAACTAGTCGAGTAATTCAACGGAAGAGTGATGTTCTTTCGTTAACAACGGAATAGTTTCAATCATCGACCGATTCATAGAAAAAACGTAAATCATTCAGCCCCGTCTATGCAAAGCAAAAACCGAATAATCGAAAGTGATATTAGTTTTCCCTATCAGGGGAGGAGACCACATTCCACGCATATTTTTATTTTTATTTCTCATAATCGGGTTCCGTCTGGCCACCGAAACCGAACACCGCGACATTTGTCGGCTACTTGATTCATATAACATAATTCGGTCGCATTGATAACACACACACAAAAAAGCCCCCGGTCCGGCTTCTCCGTCCGAAAACTGAAATTCTGCTACGCGCGATACGCGAGAAAGAGGAAGCCAAAACATATTTAAAAAAAAAAAAACTCAGAGGAAAAAACATCAACTCGTTAAAAATAAGCAATAACAATACAAATTAAATGGGGTGAAGGAAGAACGATACGAAGACTGCGAAAAAGAAGCAACCATCCAAAATACTCGAAATGCCTTTGCCAAACTCGCGTTGTTGTCGTCGTTCGCATCGCAGCAGCCTGCAAAGCGAAATATCGAAACAAATTCGAGCATGGGCTGGCAGAAGGATGGGGGAAAGGAGAAATGAAAGAAAAACAACCATCCAAGTAGGAGGGTTGGGAGAGCGGAAAAAAACACAGATCAGATGTTTTCGTAATTAGAAGCAAGCAAGCGGAGAACGTGATAAACAAGTTTCAGCCGAGTTGAATGTTATTTTGAACATTCTGTTTCTCATTTTTTTTTGCGCAAAATATTTTCTACAACCTGGCCGCGCTCGCGTTCATAGTTTGGAGACGGGCAAACGGGGAAATGAATTGCCATTCGCCAAATATTTTGCAGTTCGTCTACTTCGCTTGTGGAATCCCTCTCGAGTCGGGTATGAGTTCGGGTTGTGTTCTGGATGGGATTGGCGAAGACGGCAGAAGAAATGCACTTACTCGAATGTGAAACCGGATTTGTTTATATCAACATGGAGTTTTCATAAGGGCCAATGTCGCAAACGTAAACAATGGCTTCTTCTGCAAATTTCTTGAAAATGCAAACTCGCTCAAGTAAACTGCCACTTCTATTGTAAAGGGGAACTCTTCGTTTGCGACATTGGCCCTTATGAAAACTCATTGTCGATATCATCGAGTGCGTGAAAACAAACTACTTTTCTAAAGTTTTTTTCTCATGGAATTCTTCACGCAGTCTCAGTTTTTCCAGTTGGCAGCACCCTCATCTCGGATTGAGCGATCTCAATTTTACCAGGGAGTTTAGGAAAAATGTTGATTCTTTGCTCTTTTAGATTATGGTTGGTAACCCTAGCATTCTGCTACTGTTGAGCAGTGTTCGACTGTTCTGGATGCAAAATTAAAATTTGCACATCAAGATGGGATGCGAAAAGTGATGAGCAACTTTGATACATTAATTGGACCAGAGGAGAATATTAAAATTTGTCAGAGGCACACGGGTGACAACGACTGTACACTCATACAAGTCATGAAAATTAAAGAAGCTGTTTTTCATTAAATCATTTATTTGTACAGGCTCAATCGAATCAACTTTACAGAGCCAAATTTTCATATTTATATTCATCAGTTATCTTAAAACTTATGTTAGGGGGATAGAACCGATTACTCGCGGCCGTCTCGAGGTTAATAGGAATAACAATTTAACGGATGGGAAAGTGGGTAGGAATTCGAAGTATGGTTTAACACATTTATTCTAAATTGTCTTATCATAGCTTATAACTATACAACTTTTGGGTTTCTTTGGACATTTTGGAGAAAGAAAAAAAAACACACACACACAAACACAGATAAAATAAAAAAAAACTAACGGTCAACATACAGGTTAAACTAACTACAATCTAAGACTAATGTTAGTCAAAAACACATAAATGAGTTTCATAAACTCCAGATCGCGGGCAGCCAAAATGTCTGGAATCGGTACATTGGGTTGTCTACCTCGAGCCCGAAGGGAATCATAAAGCTGAGATCTGACTCCACGATGCTCAGCACATGACCAAATAATGTGATCGGCGTCCTGGTAACCTTGTCCACATTCACAGAGATTGCTGTCGATCAGCCCAATTCGGTATAAAACAAGAAGCTGTTATTATAATAGATTTGAATGTTGCGGATCCTAACCAGAGGTGGCTGATAAACTCCCAAATGAAACTAAAACTAACAAACTTCGATTGGGGCTATTCATAAACCACGTAGACTTTTCTGGGGGGAGGGGGGAGGGGGATTTGGTCAAAGTCTAGGCTCCATACAAAATTTTAAAAAACTGTATGCAGAAAAGTCTACGAGGGGCTAGGGGGGGTCTGAGATTTTCAAAAATGAGTCTAAAGGGTGTATTCGATAAGAATGGCACACACATATATACTCATCAAAATTAAACTGATTATCGGATTTTCTTGAAATTTTCAGGGAATGAAGAACTACTAATGAGTTTTGATTTACAACATTTGTTTTATTCAATTTCGTCTCGCATCCTGAATGCCCGCACCTTCCTTTTCACTCCACCCATCAAATTTTGTACAACCGATTTTCCCAGTGTTTTTGTTGTTTTTACCCAAATTTTCTTCAATTCTAGCTCTGTTTTTATAGTTTTGGGATGTTTGCGAAGTTCCGTTTTCATAATTGCCCAGAATTTTTCAATTGGACGAAGTTCCGGTGAATTCGGTGGGTTCATATCCTTTGGCACAAAATTGACTCCGTTGGCTCGGTACCACTCCAATACGTTTCGAGCGTAGTGGCAGGATGCTAGATCAGGCCAAAACAGAGTTGATCCTTTGTGCTTCTTAATGAATGGCAAGAGACGCTTCTTAAGGCACTCTTCCGTGTAAATCGCACCGTTTATTGTTTCGGAAGTGATGAAGGGAGCACTTATTTCACCACATCCGCAAATCGCCTGCCAGATTAGAAACTTCTTTGCAAATTTCGATAGTTTCTTCTTTCGAACATCCTCCGGAACATTGAACTGCGACTTGGCAACGAAATATTCTTGCCCAGGAAGTTGACGGAAGTCGGCCTTGACGTATGTTTCGTCATCCATCACGATGCAACCGGATTTGGTGAGCAGCTTCGTGTAAAGTTTCCGGGCGCGGGTTTTCGTAGTGATGTTTTTTTTTCTGCACAAAACCGACTGACACCTTAGACTTTTTAGCGACATCTCGAATTGACATGTTTGCACGGTTCTTGAATTGTTGTACGACTTTCCTGGCCATTTTACTGTCCATTGGACCACTTTAAGACCACTCCCTTCCTTCCTTTGGACACTCAGACGCTCCTTGAAGGTTCTTATTACACGAGACACAGTTGTATTTGCAATTCCAAGCCTTTTAGCAATCCACCGGTGGGACGCACCTGGATTTTGATTGTGAGTGCACAAAATTTTCTCACGGACAATTTCTTGTTACGACGACATGACTGGAACTACTGAATGTATAACTATGAAACTTGGCAGATGTAAATAATACACGATGGATAAGATCTACTCAAATTTCTAGGTTTTTTACTCATACGATTCAAAAGTTACAGAAGATTTTCTGTGTGCCATTTTTATCGAATACACCCTTTACGTGGTTTATGAACAGGCCCTTGTGAGTTTTGTATCATGTAAAGGGTGTCCCTCATCAAATTGCATCACGAAAAAAACGCTGTTGAAAATTACCTAGTTGACCAATAATTTTCAAACTTTCAGACAATAAAATAAAACCCATAAGTAAGCTTTTGGCATATTTATTTCATTCATGTTCAATACCATAACCACACACTCTCACCTTACGCTTAACTCCACTCATTCTGATTTTGTACAACATCTGCAAGCGTAAACAACGAAATTATTTGCAATATTTCATACAAAAAATCGGCTTTCAGCGATATCTGGCTTAAATTAACATGAAATATCCCATAAATTTGTGTCGAGTTCTCTTTATGAGCATGATAAAACGCCATAAATGAAATGCCTCTTTCAAACTGTGTACTACCAGCATTTTTTTATTTTTATTTTTTTTTGTTCTTTTTTAGACGTGATGGAAAATTTGCAACCAGACACCTGAAGTGCTCAGGCGGGGATTAGGGTGCCAACTCCTCGACCCGCTAAGAACTCACCCGTGCTTTAAGCCCTGAACCCTTCCCGGGACCACCTTTCGGTATTACTTCGGGGAGGGGGCTATTGTTAAGCACCCACTATGTCTAACTACTTAGGGCTTTAGTAGTTAGGCGGTCCCTTTGGTCGTTTCGCCATTTTTTTTTTAAGATCGAGGACGATCTGGGAGGCTGCTACGCATACCGCGTCCTAGAGGTCCCGGTCCTGGCACATCCCCCACATTTGTGCAGGTATTGTCTAAAACAGCCGTGGCCAGACAATATCTGCGTTAAGTGGAAGTTCACTTCACCGTGTCGCCTACCGACCCACCCGGTTAATTCCGGGATTAGTCGGTGGGTCCACCGGCCTTTGGTGGAGTTGTTCCATTCCCTTTGCCACTTAACCATGGATGCGGCTCTAGTGGTCTTCCGAATTCCTCTTGTTCCACGTTGCTCGAAGCACTCTACGTCCTCTTTTATGACAATGCCTTTTGGCATCATCCCTGCTAGGACGCAGACCGCATCGCGTGATACCGTACGGTATGCACTAACCACTCTTAGGCACATAAACCTGTGCGTACTCTCTAGCTATTCAGGTAGCTCTTGGTACTCAAGGCGGTGATCCATACCGGCCCACCGTACCTAAGTATGGACAGGGCGACACTGGCCAGGAGTTTACGCGTACTCTCTTGCACCGCCGAGCTATTCGACATCGTGCAGGATAATGCCGATATAGCCATAGAGGCTTTCTTGCAAGCGTAATCGACGTGACTGACAAAGGACAGCTTATCGTCGATCATAACCCCAAGATACCTCAAGAACCTCTTCGATTCTATTGTGCAGTTACCTGCACTGATCGTCGCATGTTGCTCCGATTTTCGATTATTCACCACCGTGACCTCAGTCTTATGGTGAACTAATTCCAATTGCCTGGAGCTCATCCTTCTCTCCACAATGCCAATGGAGTGCGAGGTTGTTAACTTGACCTTGTCAATCGATTCACCACATATCTCCAGGGTGATGTCGTCCGCGAACCCGACTATCTTCACCCCGCTCGGGAACTCAAGCCGCAGTACCTCATCGTACATCGTGTTCCATAACACCGGACCCAGGATCGAACCTTGTGGGACGCCTGTGGTGATCTGCACACGTTTCTGGCCTGCCTCTGTATTGTATACCAGTACGCGATTCTGAAAGTAGCTTCCGAGAATCTTGTACAGGTACCCAGGAACCTGAAGGCGTTGGAGCAAGTCGATGATAGCCACCCAACTGGCGCTATTGAATGCATTCCTCACGTCAAGCGTGACCACTGCACAGTATCGTACTCCTCGCCTCTTGCGCTGGATTGCCACCTCGGCCGTCTTGGTGACGGACAGGATGGCATCCACCGTCGACTTCCCTTTACGGAAGCCAAACTGATTATTAGACAGACCACCTATACCCTCCGTGTATGTTGTCAGTCTGTTGAGGATTACCCTCTCGAGCACCTTACCCGCTCAAACAGACATATAGGTCTATATGCCCATGGATCTCCTGGTGGCTTCTCTGTCTTTGGTAGCAACACAAGGGTCTGAATTTTCCAGGCGTCCGGGAAGACGCCCTCGTCCAGACACTTTTGCATCACCATCCTGAACATTTCGGGATCCAGCAAAATAGCCGTCTTGATGGCCAGGTTCGGAATACCATCCGGTTCCGGCGCTTTGTTCACCTTCAATCCCCACGTGGTCACGGGTGTTCGGCTGAGCCGTCCACCCTTCCGTCGCTATGGCAGCGTTAAGGTCGGGGATACTGGAACGCTGGTCATGGGACAAATCTACGGCGGCGGGAGGGCATGGACTTGGATCGTGGCTCGGAAAGAGTTCCCCAACGATCACCTGCAGCACCTGGTGAACGCTCGGTTGGAGCCGCCGATCCTCGGGTTTTGGCCATTACTACCCGGTAGGCGTCACTCCTCGGATTCGTATTGGCCTTCTGACACAGACCCACTATACTACCAGTATTGAAAATTTACGAAGCAGAAACTGAAGTATTATTTTGTCATTATTTTAAAACATTAGATAGTTTGTTAAGTGCCTTATTTCCATCCGATTTATGAAAAAAAATGCATGCCTTCATGCTGACGATAGGAGGATTTTTGTGTGGACCAACTCTTTTGTTGTAAGAGTTTCTCATTAAAAATACGGTTCTTTGCACAGAAAAAAATTATGAACTTTAACAGACGCGTAAAATTTCCCCTCGTTCATTTGTAAGCCGAGGCAAGCGAGCACAACGAAATTGTTTGCAATCTTTCATGCAACAGATCTTTTTCAAGCAACGTCTTGCTTTAATTAACATGAAAAAAACCATGAATGTATGCTAAATCTAAGATTCTATGTACTTGGTTAGTCAAAAAGTTTTGAAAACGACATCTTTGGAGCATTAGAAAAGCATGAGGCAAATTTCTACTCAAATGTCACCCCCGGACAAGTAACGAAAAACACCCAAAGAGGTGTTTGAGTGACTACGACGGGAGATGACACATTCCTTATTTTCCTTGTTTGACTTGCATTCGGGCGAGGCCGGGGCCGGGTTTGCCTTAGTTTGGGATCACCAGCTTTTGCACATTTAAGATGAATGTTAGTCCCAAGCATCATCTCTGCGTGATTACAGCTGATCTAGCAATAGCGGTGTAGCCACCTTGGGCAGTCAACCATGCTCATGCCCATCAATGTTTATTTGCTAGCATAATCCATAACATTCATCCCGTTGCATAGACAGACAGACAGTTGAATTGATTGAACTCTCCGGTCTCTGTATTAATTGAATTCTCTCCCAGCATACCGATTGCCTCGGATTGTCCCGGACAGGCAATGAATGCAAAATATTTATTTCTATCTCGGAAACTAATCACCGCTGCTAATTATTTCGTTCCCAGAAACATCAAACAGACCGAATCTAATTTGCTGATTGAATGCAGTACGGTATAGGTACCTCAATGCATGCTTGCCAATCGCCAGCCGACCGGGCGAGGACCCCTCCTCGAAATCTCCAACGTAGATATATTGCTACGTAGCAACGCAGTAGCAGCATGGCATGAACCGTATTCACTCTTATCCTATTTAATTTCATTATTCTAAATCTGAATCCCTGTTCCTCCTTTTTTTTTTTTTTTTGTTAGTTGACTAGGCGCTCTCGATTTCAAATTCCCCAGGAGCCGGCAGACGTGCGACTAGATACCACCATGCGACGTCAACGAACCTACGATTCCGCACCCGGAACGTGCTCTTTCGCTTCGAATCTGATAGAATTATGACTCTCCCAGGAATGAATAATAGCAAAATCAAGCACAAAAGCACGAAATCAGTGCCATAGAATCTTTTGCTATTTGCAGGTATTGCTGAAGAATCGGGGAGGTTTAGAGCTTACTCGACCCGTCTGCCTGCCTACTTCGATGGCAGGCAGTCGGGTTGAATAGAAAGCATGAAAGACAGCAGGGCGTAAAACGATAATAATAGAGATCCGTCCGTGTGATAAATTAGAGAGAATTAACAAGGATGCCCGATCCGAAGCACATGGAAGGTGGTGAAGAAAAACTCCTCCGATTGAATTGAGGCATGGACCGAGAGAGAAAACCCGATGAATTAATGATAAACTTTCAATAGCCGTAACAACTCCCAGCAACAGCAGCAACAACTTTGATGACAAGGTGAATCGAATTTTGGATCTCGATATGCCTCGTTGTCGGTGGATTGAACTTATTTGACTCATTTCTTGTTTCACGTCCTTCAACTACGGTCAACTCGTTGAAACGTATTAACTTCCATGCATTCCCGTGCAAGTCGAACAAGAAACGTACATCATCAGTCTCATAATCTCATCGTAACAAATTTAATCAACGTTTCCATTCATTTCCGCGTCTGTTAGCTAATTTCATGATAACAAAAAAGCGGGAAGCGGGAGAAACTTTTACTGCGCTTCGAAGTGACAGCGAAAGAATAAAGGTAGGTAGGTTCCTCGTGGCAGAAGTGAAGCAACTCTCTGATGACGATGACGAATGGCAGCGGGTAAAATCCGTTCATTCAATTTCCTTTCCACGGCTATGTGCACATTAAATTATTCACGACATGAATGGCATTGGGGAGGGTGCCTTCACGTGCATCATCATCGTCACAGCAATGGCAGCAGCGACGTGTCAGTTAATAGACACAACTCACGCTTCTAGGCTGGTGTAAACACTTACAGAGGTCTTACAACGCACAGGGGGCAGAATCGAGGCTGCAGTCGATTTTATTTTGATCTTTTGATTCATGAACTATAAGTCTTTTCTAAAGGAAAAAAAAATGCCAACAAATCGATTGGTGCTAGTTTCATGCTGTGCAGGGCATGGCGAGTGGTGCATTTTACCCATTTGATCTTGATATTTTCATCAAGATTGTCGCAAGCAATTTAGGCAGCAACAGCTCATAATCTGCGTAAATAAGTTAAGACAATCGCATGCTGTTAGTCTCGTTCAGTGCCGAGTCCAGGAAGAGCTTCATTATCCTCATTTGACCCTGAATGTGGGTTAGTTTGGAGGTGAAGGTGAAAACACGCCTATACTGTTGCAGTCATCGGCAAAAAAGTGCTCGCCTTTAAACACTTCACCAAACACTTTACGAAAATTACAACACTGCAGATGTAACATTTGATATATTTTTATGATGATAATTCAGCCATATTGTGTCAAATTTACGTGAAAGTACTTTTTACTACCGTTACTCGGTTTTGTAAAAATACTCGTTTCTGTTGGTAACATGATTAGGTGTGACAAGTGCCCAGATTAAAAATCGATATAAATCCAACGAGTTCTCATCAGTACACTCCTCGATTGCTTATGTTTTGACATTTGGAAACAAGATGTTTGATTTTATGTGTTTCTGTAATACGTTCGTTACCTTACTTACCAATCAGACTAAGGCCGGTGTGGCCTCTGCTGTACACAGAAGTTGTTTCCATTGTAATCGGTCCATGGCTGTACCTCGCCAGCCTCGCTGTCTGCGGAGGGTCCGCAGGTCGCCTTCTCCTTGATCGATCCACCTTGCTCGTTGCGCGCCTCTTCTTCTTGTACCTGTCGGTTCGTTTTCGAGAACCATTTTCACAGGGCTGTCGTCCGACATTCTTACGACATGCCCAGCCCATCGTAGTCGACCGATTTTTGCGATGTGTACGATGGGAGGTTGTCCCAGCAACTGGTGCAATTCGTGGTTCATTCGCCACCTCCACGTTCCGTCTTCCATCTGCACTCCACCGTAGATCGTACGCAGCACCTTCCGTTCAAAGACTCCAAGGGCGCGTTGGTCCTCCACTAGCAATGTCCATGTTTCGTGGCCGTAGAGAACTATCGGTTTAATTAATGTCTTATAGATGGTCAACTTTGAGGTTCGGTGAACTTTTTTCGATCTTAACGTCCTTCGAAGTCCGAAGTAGGCGCGATTGTCAGCCATAATACGCCTTTGTATTTATCTGCTGGTGTCGTTATCGGCGGCCACCAATGAGCCCAGATACACGAATTCGTCTACTACCTCGATTTCATCACCGTCGATCTGAACTTGTGCTAGGAGGCTAACATTGTCTTCTCGTGAGCCTCTTCCCTTCATGTATTTTGTTTTCAATGCATTAATCACAAGCCCAATCCTACCAGCTTCAGCCTTAAGTCTGATGTACGTTTCCGCCATCGTCTCAAAGTTACATGCTACGATATCAACGTAGTCGGCGAAGCCAAATAATTGGACAGACTTCCTGAAGATCGTGCCACTCGTGTCTATCCCAGCTCTTCGAATCACACCCTCCAATGCAATGTTAAACAACAAACACGACAATCCATCACCTTGCCGTAACCCTCTCCGAGATTCGAAGGGACTAGAGAGCGTCCCTGATACTCTGACGACACACATCACTCGATCCATCGTTGCTTTGATCAACCGCGTCAGTTTTTCCGGAAATCCATATTCGTGCATGATTTGCCATAGCTGGTAATACGTTCGTATGGTTTTCAAATCGTGGAGCGTGGAAAACACGGTGTTAACACATTCAATTCCTTTGCGTGTCCGTAAACTGGTATTTCGAGATCTGTAAAATGGCGAATTGCCGGGAAGTACGGTATAAGCAAAGCAGCCTTTGGAGAAAAAAAAATGTTTGAAATACAGAACGTTTGGATCTGTGGCAGGCAACGCAAAGTGGATGCGAAATTGGACATCAGAATCGCACAGCAAGTTAAGAGAAACACCAGCATCACCTTCAGGGAAATACAATAGACCGTTCCGACTCCAATTTTTGATCGAAATATTCATCTTCGGAACGCAAAATTCTGAAATGGATCACTAGATCTCAACAGAGCTATCAGCTTTCAACACCCGGGCTAAAAATGTTTACAGTTTGGGATTAGGATAAAAGCATGATAGCTGCAGACATTTTTCTTCCATAAAAGCACTGCCGGACAGTGGTAGTTGGATTGTACACACACACACACACACACACACACACACACACACACACACACACACACACACACACACACACACACACACACACACACACACACACACACACACACACACACACACTATTCATCTTCGGAACGCAAAACATTGTTTAAAATCCAAGATTTTCAGGAAGTTGCCTTCCATCAGAAAATGAAATAAAAAAGCGAAAAGGATGAAAATTGCTCAGAAGCAAGCAGATAAGCCGATAGAATATCGGATGAAGTTTTGGATTGGAAAACCCAGAGATGAGCTTCAGGGTGTTTGGGGACTCTTGTAAAAGTTGAGGGAACAATTACCGCTGATGCCTACATTGATATTTTGCGTTAAAATCTCAAAATTTCGTTGAATAAACAGAACAGGGCTGGAAGACCAGTTTATGTTCCAGTGAGTCAACGACCCAAAACATACGGCAAAATAAAACCATGTCAATCGTTAGTTCATGTCAGATTAAGCCTCTACAGAGCCCAGATTTGAATACCATCGAGAATTTGTGGGCCATTTTCGATGGACACGTTGATAAAACCGGAATAGCAAACAGACAAACCTATTGTGAGGCTTTTGAGAGAACCTGGGTAGAACTCGATCTTTTTTTCTGTCATGTCCTTTTCTCTACACGGAGAAAAAAAGTATAATTCAAACAATAATATTGCATCTAAAATCAACTATATTATTGCATTGATTTTTTGATAACTCATGTGCATAATAGTAACAATACACCTTTCAAACATATTCACCCAATGTTTTTTAGAAAAAACCACTTAAACACGCACGAGTTAAATATACATAGGTTTTGTTGTAAAAAAAAAATGTTATTTTTTTTGATGGTTTTTAACACAGTAAAAAAAACCACCAATATTAATATAAAAACAACCAATAAAAAAAAGTTTTTTTTTTTTTTAATGAGATTTTCGGTCCCGGAATCGTTTGAATGAGAATGCAATTGGCAGCAGGGTAAATGCACCCTTCTTTTTGGGGAAATGTTCCTTAAACTTTGAAAAAATGCTCCTTAGATGCGTTTGCCCGGTATAATGCAATCGGAGGTATTAACCTTCTGGTTAGCGCTTGCCGGTTGTTTTGACGGGTCTAAAGTTTCTTCAAGATTGTATAGCGGAGCATCGCTCCGCAATCTTCTAGGTAGTTTTGACGGGTTTAAATTTCATTTTTACGAGTTCTAATTTCATTTTGAAGAGTCTTAATTTCGTTCTGACGGGTCTTAATTTCGTTTTGACGACTCTTAAATTCAGAAACTTAAAACCCGTCAAAACTATACAATCTTGAAGAAACTGAAGACCCGTCAAACACCCGTCAAATACCGGGCAAACGCATCTAAGGAGCATTTTTCCAAAGTTTAAGGAGCATTTCCCCAAAAAGAAGGGTGCATTTACTCCCCCCCCCCCCCCCCCCTTCCTCCCCCCCCCCCTCTTCTTCCCCCCCCCCCCCCCCCCCCCCCCTTTTTCCCCCCCCTTCTCCCTCCCTCTCCTCTTTCCTCTTCCCCCCCTTTTCTCCCCCTTTCTCTTCTCTTTTTCTCCTCTCTTCTTTTATTTTTTTTTTTTTCTTTTTCTTTTTTCTTCTCTTTCTTTTTTCCCTTTTCTCCTTTTTCCTTTTCTTTCCCCCCTTCCCCCCCTCCCCTTCCCCATTTTCCTCTTCTTTTTTTTCTTTCCTCTTCCTCTTCCTCCTCTTCCTTTTTTCTCCCCTCTTCCTTTCCCCCCTCTCTTCTCCTTTTCTTCCCCCCCTCTCTTTTCCCCTTTCCTATTCCTTTTACATTCTCCTCCCTCCTTTTCCTCTTTTCTTTTTTTTTCCTTTTTCCTCCCCCCCCTCCCCTTTTCCTTTTTCTTTTCATAATTCCTTTTTCCAAAGGAGTGTATCGAAAATAAGCTATCCACAAACTTTCTTTCAAATTTTGTTGAAAACCGATATTTTATTCATACAAAAAATTTATCCTTTATTGTACGAGGTTAAACTTGAACATAATGAAGACCGGATGAAATTTAAGTTATTCCTTCACGAATTTTCGAACTTTGGATCGAATGCTCTTCATCAAGTTCCGGACAAGTGTTGCATCGCATTTTTTGGACGCTTGAGCCCAAATTTTTTGAACTCCTGCATGTTCCCAGCTGCCTTACCAGTCTTCTTGAAGACCCTCTTCACGATTGCCCAGTAACGTTCGATGGGTCGAAGCTGAGGGCAATTTGGTGGATTGATATTTTTCTCAACGAAATCTATACCCTTTTCCGCAAGCCAATTGAGAGTGGTTTTGGCATAGTGAGCCGACGCTAAATCCGCCCAAAACAGTGGAGGTGTACTATGCTTCTTATATAAAGGCAACAATCTCTTCTGGAGACACTCAGATCGATAGATTTCCGCATTTATAGTTCCGGTAGTGTAAAAATGGTTGACTTCAAACCACAGGAACATATTGCTTGCCATACCAGTACCTTTCGACCGAATTTCTCCACTTGAATCGACCTGTCCGCATCGCTCACATCCTCCCCAACGACGGCAGTAAAAGTATTGTGGACCTGGAAGGGTTTTTGAGTCCTCCTTTACATAGGTCTCATCGTCCATCAAAACGCATGCATCCGGACGCTGCAAAAGACGCGAATACAATTTCCGGGCCCTTGTTGCTGCTCGCTTCTTCTGTTCTGCACTTTGTTTCGAGATTTTCTGCTTCTTGTAGGTCTTCAGGTGGTTTCGCCTCTTGATACGCTGGATCATTCCGACACTCGTTCCTGCTTTTTTGGCCAAATCACGTATTGATATTGATTTGTTCTTCATGATTAGAGATACCACTTTCTGCTCCAGTTTCAGGCTTGGAAGAACCGGGTTTTCTGCCTCTTCCTGGTAGCTCATCCAAAGAATAGTGTTCCCCAAACTTATTAATGATGGTTTTAACACTCGCATGATGAATTCCAAACCGCTTCGCCAATTTTCGCATAGTAATACCCTTCTCACTTAGCCATGTGTCCAGAACCATAATTTTCACTTCCTTTCTCAATACGCGACATTTTGAAAACGCAGAATTTGAACCGCACAAACAAGTAAACAAAAGAGAAGCTTACAGTCAAACGCACAGCATGCAGTGTTCAGAGCATAAAAACCATCAGAAATACATGCGTACAACGCAAATGTATGTGGATAGACATATATTCGATACACCCTTTATTGGTAAAAAAAAATAATAAAAATGTCTGAGTTTCAATTGTATGTTTTCATATGGCTCATCGAAACACAAACTTAAAGAACTAAATCTGTGTAGAGTGAATTATAATGTAATGATTATCAAGTGACTGCTAAATCATATGTGGAAAACACTTAAGTATTTCGTAGCAGTTTGATTTAGTTTGATTTATAAAATGTTGTGTTTAGTAAGCGAATAAAATTGACCTTGAATGAGAAAATCAGAAAAAAAATCGTACGTAGACTACATTTAATCACAAATCTTTCAAGTGAGATGAAGTTGCATCCATGAATAGACCAAAGTTGGTGCTTATCGACCGAATTACATCCATATTACTCGAAAGTTTTTGACTTAATAATATAAGCTGCGTTCCTTTTCGTGATACATGCTATCAAATAACTTATTAAACTTATCTAAGCAAATGTACAACTAGTTAAATATCACTGGCTGCTCAAATTCTTTATGAGTTATAATTAAAAATGTAATCGATCCTAGCATATTAGGCTGAGTCAAGGGACACTTTATACCTAGCTGTTAAGCTTATTTCCCCATTGGTTTACACATGAGTGTGTGGAAGCCCATCCTCGATCGAGGGTTTAATTTACCACAGAAAATAGAATTGAAATATACACTCCAATATATCCTTTACGAGCAAACTAAATGCCAATACCTTACATATTTTATCATATTATAAATGTTTTGTTATTAAAAACAGTCTAGCCTAAATAATTGGCACCGAAACAGGTCCGACATCTATAAAAGTTGCTTTTCCAACATTTTCAAGTAAACAAGCTTACGGTAGTGAGCATCATAAAGTATTATCCTTGGATTAAATCTTGATTAAGCATGTCTTGCTGCTTTTATATCGACCTTGATCCTAATTAACTTGACTCCAAGCAAACATTTTGCAGATCAACCGAATAGGGACGGTAGTATTAGTTAAATCGATTTGGAGCTTACCACTATTGAAATAGATCACAGAATTCAGTGAAAAAATAAAGGATGTTGATCTTCAAACGAAAACTTAACAGATTCACCTGTGAAATCGATATATTTTACGAAAAGGTTGGTGAACACAAACAACAGTATGGTGAAGTGACAATTTTTCACTGAATTACTGTGATTTACTCAGAGCTTCTGTAAATATAGTTGACAGTTTCAAGAATCTCATAGAACACGCTGAAAACAACACTCGGTGGTAAATGTAAATCACCCAAATATTTTCTTATGGTGGATAATGATATTTCTAATCGATTAAATTCTAAAAAAATATTTCGAATAACGCCGCGCTTCGCTTGGAGCAAAATATATCATTATTCAAATCAGTTCGTTGGTTTTTATTGTTCTAATCAAACTAATTTGATTACAGTCATACCTCGATACAACGTAACCTCAATATTACGTAACCTCGATATAACATAACTCGATATAACGTAACTTTTACCTCGATTTAACGTAACTTTTTTTTGCCCTTATTATTGGCAGTTTAAATTATAAACGTGATTTATCTATGTATCTATAAATACAAAAATAAATTTCTGTCTGTATGCCCGGAAACTACTGAACCAATCGGCGTGAAAATTTAAATGCAGGAGTTTTTGGGACCGGGGAAGGTTCTTAAGATGGATCAAAACCCTTCCCTCATCTGGAAGGGGGAGGGGGGGTCTCTTATACAAATGAAACACAAATTTCTCACAAATCAGCTCACACGATTGCACTAATACCATCATACAGACTCGACTCTGGATCCGTTTTCGATCGGTAATTGCGAGTCAGAGTCAGACCTAACCCAGGTTTAATACCGACATTTTAAACGACATAAAAGATTGCTTCGTTCTCCTTCACGACTTGAAAATCGATCAAGTGTCACTTGCTGAGTTGTCAGCTTTTGTCTTCTTTTTTTTAATTTTAATGTTTTGGTTTCAACTGGTTCAGCGTTTGACGTAACCGCACCAATGACATCTAACGAAATGGGCGCAAACGCCGAATTTTGTCCATGTATAGGTCGCTCAAATTACCTTTAATGTTGATTGGAAAGTCTCACAGACCTCGAGCACTCAACAATCTTAAGGAGTTGCCTGTATACTACAGGGTATCCAAGAGCGCTTGGACGATGGAAACGGAGCTTTTTAAGGAGTGTTTTTTTATTGGGAATCCGTCCTGAAAGTAACCGCCTACCTCAAGTCAAAAGGACTTCCTCTAAGAGCCGCCTTTGTGTTGGACAATTGCACAGCTCATTACAATGCAGATGAGCTAAAAACTGTCGATGGATCAATTTTTACCATCTTTCTCCCTGCAAACACCACCGCCATTCTTCAACCGATGAACCAGAATATCATTCAGATGATTAAGACGCGCTTCAGGAATCTGATGATGCAGGAAATTCAAATTCGTGGAGGAGTGTTTGACGAGTGCGTGAAGAAGAACAACATAAAGGACGTCATCTTTTTGGGTTGCTCAAGCGAGGAAGGTAGTTACAGCTGACTCGATTCGCAAATCTTGGAACATGCTTTACAATGCCCGTGAAATCGAGGATGAGGATGATGTACCGCTGTCTGTCATAAGAAACACGCCGAGAAGCATTGGTGAGAAGAAAGCACAGAGCGAAGAAATCGACTAGGAGGATGCCGGATTTGAAAAGCTGGACGATGATGAGATCATCGCAAGTGTTCTTCACAAAGATGCTAACGAAGACATTCCTATGCCGGTGACGACACAATGCAGTCATGTCAATGCAGGAAGAAGCATCACAATCTGCGAGTTTTGGAGATGATGACGAATATGTAAACGTGTTGGTGCGATCTGGTAATCAGATACGCGGAAGAGAACAATTGGCCACTGACTACACAGTTCTCGCTGCGCCAGATATGTACTAATGTCATGGACATCGTAATTCACAAAAAGCAGTAAGAAGGCTTCAGTGTAGGAATATTGTTTTGCTATTTTGTACTGGTTTGTGAATTGTTGTGAATTTGAGTTCTAGTTTTATGTATAAAGAATGGTTATATCAGGAGATTAGTCACTCTGCCACGTTGTGTTTGTGTTTTAGTGTGTCGGAAGGTGTCATAACTATAATCGAAAATTTATCCTTACTGGAACCATGGACCCTTTTGACTTTTAATTCACCCACATTCAAACATCTTCTGAATCACATCAGTGCAAGCGAGACGGAAAGAAACATTGCAAAAACAAATAATCAAGTCGCGTAAGTGGTGCCAGAAATAAATGTATCTTCCATGTGGTGAGGAGTGAGTTTGAAGTGGTGGCGGAATGAATTACCCCCTGGGTAGTATGGAATAAGCTGTGATCAACTTTTGGTGCATTTTAATTTATACATCATTAAAAGAATACTGTTAAAAGTAATGTTCTACGATAAAAAAAAACATAAGAAAAAAAAATATGTAAAAAAATGAAAGGATCAATAAACAAATGAAAAAAAGAATAAAATAAAATATTTTAAAAAAATTGGAAAAACGAAGGTAAGAAGGGCTGAACACCCTGCTGGGTGGATAACAATGATTTTACGTTATTTCTTTTATAGAAAAAAAGATATGTATTACAAAAAAATTCTGGAAAAGAAAATTTTGCTTCGATATAACGTAACGAAAATAAAAATTGAGTTACGTTATATCGAGGTATGACTGTATTGCAACTAAACAAAAAAACTACCGAACATCTGTGGATTATTCCAAGTATCCAGCAATGTAAGAAAATATTCAACATAAAAGTATAATAATTTGGCTTTCGAGTGGACAGCGTACGAAGATCAGATTGTATTTCATTTGGTGAGCTGAAATAGGTAGAAATAAAAGTTCATGAATAAGAATATAAGTTCAATTTGTGCATTGCTCATCAAATCAAGATATTAATGAAAACGATCAAAACATATGTGTTATGTTTGCTCTAGTTGTTGTTCATATTATACAAGAACCGGTAGCTTATGCTATCGATGCAATAACATTGTCTGACATCAAAACTTAGAATCAAGGTATACGAATCAGACATGAAAAGAAGTTGCCCATACCAGTTAATTATTGAGATGGATGCTGTCCACCGAGGGTGCTTGGATTGACTACTGAAAATTGTCCACCCCCCTGCCATCATTTAAGACCTGCGTTTGGACAATTTCTAGTGGTTTTATCAAGTTATTCAGTAGGATTGATAATAATAGCAGAAGCGTACTAGACATACAAAAACAAACATTGTGTAGACATACATTTTACTAGACATACAAAAACACATAGTGTATAGATTGCTGCTATCCACCGAAGGTGACTTAACCGATGTTTATGAAGTTTGAACATAGAATTGAAATGGATGCTCCCCACCAAGATTAATTTACTTGATACCTTCGAAGCGGCCATCCTTCCGATATGTCGATGAATTCTTCTGTAGGCGGCTCAATGAGATTTCAAAATATGGTTATATAAACACGATCATGAAATGCAACAAAAGAGAGAATTTTTCAAAAATCTGTAAAATCTGTATATTTTTCTAAAATCTGTAATCTCTATATACAGAATTCTGTATCCGAAAACTGCAAAAAAATCTGTATGATTACAGATAAATCTGTATATGTGGCATCCCTGGTAACAAGCACCTACGAAAACGCTAACAGCACAATGAAAAAATTTGCGACTATTTCCATATACCTTCCCGCACAAATCCCATCAAACCACAACGAAATCGAATTTCTTTCCCCCATGCATCGGCATCATTTTCAATAAAAACGACATCAGCAGCCAAGTATCGTGATTTACCGTCTCATAGGAAGCATAATTTATCATCATCCCTTCTATGCAGTTTGCTGCTACCCATTTTCCCTCGCTCACTGCCAACATGATGTTGCCGACAAACACCTCACTCGTGAACCACGTGCTGTGATATTAAATATCCGCGCTCGAGAGAACGGGCCTACCAACCTCTACGTCATTCTCGCCGCGCTTCACCCGACCAACCGGCTCAAACGAACACACACCGAGTGAAGTGGCCATTTAAATCTATATTTAGACTCTGCGATGAACGTCGCCTCGTTGTTTTGGTTCCTACCTACGGTGGAAGCGCATGCGCTCTCGATTCTCTCTCTGTTTTGCAGTGTGCGAGCATACGAGTGCATGAATGGATGGAAGCTACCGCCCGGTCCAAACCTATCGCGCCGGGAACCGGTTTGTCAGCTGATCGAGCTCTCTCGGCCTGTCCGATGTTTCGATGTACAGTAGTTGAACTTTTGTACCCATCTGAGCACCCCTCTCTTCAACGGGGATGTAGCTCAGTGGTAGAGCGCTCGCTTCGCATGTGAGAAGTCCCGGGTTCAATCCCCGGCATCTCCAAATTCGATTTACTTTTTTGATGTCATGAATTGTAATCGAATGAGTAAGATTGTGCAGGTGAGAGATGTGGTAATCGGTTTTTTTCTTTCAAATTTCTACCATGTACACAGTCCTACTTTGGCAAGCTTAAGCCCAGCCGACTCAACGAGGCGAGAAAACAAAATAAACCTGAAACGAATGCATAAATATGAAGGCCCATATCTCGAGGAATTTTAATGACCCCGATATTTCAATCATCATTAATTCATTATAAAATCGAGGGGACCTCCCTTCCCCGCAACGGAACTCGCCATCCCGGATGCCAAGCCGCTTGGCAATGGCCCTCATCATAATACGAGCACGAAATGACTTTCCACTCCTCTGGCCGTCATCCCGCATATCGCGTCGTCATTCGTGTCACCTCGCTCAGCGTTCCGTTGGTCGCCTTTGCCATGCGAGGCTGATTTTATATTGGCCTGCGCAAACGATGCACTTAAAAGGTTTAATTAGGTTTTAATTGTATTTTTAGCTCTAATTTGACCTGGCTCGGCCGGTTGGCTTCTTCCTTCTCCGGACTTTGATGCGCCAACTTCAAGGAGAACCCGCATCATTTGCTAAATACCTGCCCGGTTGGTTGATAAATAGCGAGGGTAACGGACGGAAATGAACGGCCCCCCGGCAGGGGATTGACCACACCAAAAGACGAAACAAAAATATGAAAGGGAAAAGGAGAAGTGGCATCTTTTATGATGATGGGCCTGCAGAGCTCGATTCGGAAATATAAAGAAGACCCGGACCACAGGGAGGGGGTCACGTGTGTTCTACGGAAGAATGGTTGATAAACGCGGTTTTTCGAGCAAACCGGCTGTGGCTTGAGAGGTGGGTTTCAGTTTTCTTTTTAGGTTATTTAACATGTTTTTTTGGAGTGAAACCGTTTCCGGAAAAAATAGAAATCTGTTCCATTTGTAGATTCAAGGACAGAATAAGAAATAAGGTAACAAACCTACCAGTTGAAAACATAACTCCATTATTCAGTCTTATTTAATACCAAATGCTTCCGAGATACGTGTTAGAAGTATAATCAATCACGAAACAAATGTCTTTGGGTAGTGCTGAAAACGATATGATAGAATTTATGTTATTGCGGTGCCTTTAACGTTAAAGAAATCGAAAATTACGCGAAAGTGAACAACTAAAAATTGAAAAATAAATTTTCAACTGCTTCAAATTAATGTGCTCGAATTTCGGCGACTCAATTCGCCACGAAAGTGGACCACGTACCTTCAGCAATTCCTGCTACCTTCTCCCAGAGCTAATCTGCTGATTGTGCGCCAGAATTTCTAATCGTGGTTGAGGTTGAACCTTGTGGCCTTTGATTTTGAGGTCATTGTGCACTGAGACCGACCCAACCGGGCGTTCACTCCGAAAATAGATTATGCACCGTACGCGACCACCGATGGGTCTGAAAAACAGTGGTATTCCATAGACACCGCTCCTTGATCAATGACACAGCGTTGAATTAGTATTTCGTTCAGAGAAAGAATCTGCTGGTGGAATTTTCGCCATTCCTCACCCACCATTTAAGGAAAAGGGTGGTTCCATTGCAGGCCTTGGCCATGTTCGTCTGTTGATTTGCCTGGTTCCGCTATAATTCCATTGTTATTGGGCAGGGTGACGGTGTATCGGCCATTCGATTCCCGTTTAACCATGCGCCCGAATTCCTCTTTGTAGCGCGTCTCGTCCGGAGATAGCATGCTAACGGTTTCCTCTCCCTCGCAGGATCAAACCGTTCTATTAATTCTCCTATATGGCACGATCCCGACATGTTGCACGCGTATCCTGTTCCTTGATTTGATGTTATGACCTTGCCTGACACTATCCAACCAACCGAATACTGATTCGGTGAGTACTGGTAGACCTCTCCTCAGTAGTTTCACCCTTCCTGATTTGAAGAAGCTGAAGAAATCTTGGATACCCATCATCAAATCGACCTTTCTCGAGCGGAAGAACTCCGGATCTGCCAGTTCGATTCCCAAGCAACACACAAGTTTTATAACGGTTGAAAATACTTTTATATGACTATATTTGGTCATATAGAAGCTTACTCAACATAAAATCATGAAGATGTGTTACTCGGGCGGTATGTCGCAGTCATTTGTCAGCACTGTAGAAGTGGGCAGACAAGTTGAAACCTTCGGTAAGACGAGGAAATCCATCGCTCTAGAGTACGATGATGGCGAACCTTGCGTGTGATCCTCGTCCCAATTTGTCCGATACACGAAATTGGAATATCCACCTTCTGACTAGGAACCTTCAGCAGTTGACTCAATTCTTCAGCGATGAAGCTGCATTCCGACCCGGAGTCCAATAAAGCACGTGCCAGATAGCGAAAATCCCTGGCTGTTTTCAATCACGAAAACTGCTGTAGCCAGAAGAATCTATGACTTGCGACGCTACGCTGTGTTTGACGCTGCTCTAGTTTCAGAACTTGAATCCCTTTGTGTTGCTGCCATTACGCGAATTATCCTGCTCGGGTGATCAATGATAACTTCCCTTAGCTTCACCTTCGAAGCATAGTACCGTGTGGTGTCGAGTCTTGCAGTTTCGACAAGTGAACTTCAACGAACAATTTCGGGCTATATGTCCTCGTTTTAGACAGTTTCGACAAACGGGCTGTGCTCGTATGGAGGAATCCTTGCTGGATAGTGTCATTTTCTGGAAGACTGGACACGTGTGTAATCCATGATTCTCCGTACACGATGGGCACTTACCGGGATTCCATTATACGGCGTTGTGACTGGATTTCGGCGAGGTTGTTGACGTCTCAGCTGGGGTACACTTCTGGATTCTGGCTTCACTGGAAGAGACTCCGTTGGATGAAGTCTTGCAAGTCCTGTAGTGTGTCCTGCTCCTTAGATGACGTATACTCTACCCAGCCACGTCGGGTGACTGGATCCAGACGAGAACTTAGCAGCTCTACCAGCAGAAGATCCTTGTATTCGGCTGGTTCGATGACTTGATCCAATATCTTAATCACACGGTCGAATCCATCAGCCAATCCGTGGAGACCCAGGATCGATTCCTTCGTGAGTGAAGGCAGTTATACTAGTGCTTGTACTTGCTTCCTCTTCAGTAGTTTGCTGTTGTTGTATCGTTTTAGCAACGACTCCCAAGCAATCGAATAGTTGTTACTATTGATCTTTAGCGGATCAACTATTGCTTTAGCTTCGCCTGCTAAGCAACCCCTTAGGTAGTGTGATTTCTGTACCTCTGGAAGCTCTGCCTTCTCATGAATCAAGGATGTGTAGAGATCCCTGAAACTCAGCCAATCATCGATATCTCCAGTGAAGGTCTGAAGCTTGATTTGCCTTAGGCGTACGCGGTCCATGGCACCTTGTTGAGTGGCGCCTGCACTCCGTGTTGATTGGTTTAGCGAAGCCTCATCTTCAAACTCCTGTGCCTTCTCCATCAGGAACGAATTCACGTTGTTTAAGCGGTTTTCAAAATCCAGTTGCTCCTTGTCGAAACCTACTTGGGATTCGTAGTCGTCGTGCGCTTTGATCTCCCAAGAAGTTGAGCTGATTTGTTCCCATAACGAATCTATACGCTCTAGACGAACCCTTATCTGACTAGCTGTTGTATCTTCCTTAAAATTCCTAACAAACTGACAAATAGTCAAAGATAAGGTAGTCAAAGACTTCAGGGAATCGGTATTTCTTGTATTCGGTTTCGACATTGTTGGCCTCACACAATGGAACCACGAACGATGAACCAAGAATCAATCAGTCGGCAGGTGCTAGCGTTGCGTTACCTCAGTCGTAAAGGGCGAACACGAAATTATTGCCAATTTTCTTATAATGTTTAGAATCAAACCAAAATGTTAGGGTAGTTTTATACATATATTTACTTCAAAAATCAAAAGAAAAGTTAATCGATGGAGCCTTGAGTGTAAAATTGAACGCATTTTCGCTTGATGCCCTCCATCAAAGTCTTTACAGTGTCATCCGGTACCAGTTTCTAAGTTTGTTAACATGTCCTTCTCGTCTTTGACTGTCTTCTTGCTCTTCCGAAGTTCCCGCTTCATCATTGCCCAGTACTGCTCCACCGGGCGCAGCTCCGGACAGTTTGGCGGATTCATGTCCTTTGGAACAAAATGGACAGAATTGGCCTCATACCACTCCAGGGCACTTTTAGAATAGTGGCATGATGCCAAATCTGGCCAAAATAGCGGAGCTTCGTCATGCTGCTGCAAGAACGGCAAAAGGCGCTTCTCGAGGCACTCAGATTTGTAGATCTCGCCATTTACTGTGCCCTTTGTCACGAAAGGCTCACTCCTCAGTCCGCAAGAGCAGATGGCCTGCCAAATGAGATATTTGGAGGCGAACTTCGACATTTTCTTCTTCTTAAATTTGTCAAATTTGTTAAATTCTTAAAGTCCTCATAGAACTTGCTCTTGCCGGTGAAAAACTCCAACCCCGGAATTTGCTTAGAATCGGCTTTTATATACGTTTCGTCGTCCATCACACAGCAGCCATATTTTATCAGCATCTTCTCGTAGAGCTTCCGTGCCCGAGTTTTAGCCGTCGATTGTTGCCGCTCATCGCGGTTTGGGAAGTTCTGTACCTTGTATGTATGTAGTCCAGCTCTCTTCTTTGCATTCTGGACGTAGCTCTGCGACATGCCGATCTTTTTAGCCAAATCACGGCTTGAGAGGTTGGGATTTGCTTTAATCATCCGCTTCACCTTTCCCTCCGTCTTTTTGTTCTCCGGTCCCGGTTTTCTTCCAGCTCCTTTGCCGTGGTGCAAAGTCAACCGCTCCTGGAACCGCTTCAACACTCTGGAGACGGTTGAATGGTGAATGTTCAACATTTTTCCCAACTGCCGGTGCGACAGGTCAGGAAATTCCAGGTGTTTGGAAAGAATTTGTTCACTCGACTCGCGTTGGTTCACCTCCATTTTCGTTGAATCGAAAAACACGACTTCGAGTTTGACAGCATGTAAACAATACACATCAATGAGAAAGTGTGCAAGATTTGGTTGATTTTTACCCAATGGTAAAAAAGTTATGCCCTGTTGAATGTGTCGCAATAATTTCGTGTTCGCCCTTTAGTTAGCGAAACGATGAGTATCCCAAGAATCGAGAAGAATTGGCGATGTAGTATACAAATTTGTCTACTTCGGCTGAACATATACTGTTCGACTCACCTGTGAGAAGAAGCAGGGATACTACCCAGGTAACCAATAAGCATTTCCAAAGTGTCTTTACGGCAGCCTATCAAGCAATAAAGTCGCCTTAAATGCAACATAAATGCCACTTTTGGCCCGATATACGGTTGCTTTACTGCAATGCTATGATAATAATTCATTAATGCTATTTTGCATTCGAAATGCTTATTACAGGCTACAAGCATTTAAATAGCATTTGAAATGCCACTATACAACAGACAGCATTCAAGATGCTGATATAATGCTAATATAATGCTTGTTGCATCTGAAATGCAGATTTAGGGTTGATTTACTGCATATGTCTTAATGCTTATTGGTTACCTGGGTACCGAAGCCAGAAAGCAGTAAATTCTCAAAGAGCACACATTAAAACGTATGAAATCCGTCTCAGATTCAAACTCGATCCAACGAAGAGCAAATGAGTGGAAAATGTATTTAGTATGCAGTATATGAGCACTTACTCTTGGGAAATTGGGAAATGAGCACTAGCTCTTGTTCTAGCCTTTTATGGCTTATGGTTATAGCACCATTTCACTGTCGACTATCGATATTCAGCAGCAGACGAATGAACGGCGGAAAACAGTAGCACGGGAGAAAAAGGCCAGCCAGCAAGCCTGCTTTGAGGGCCTGTGTCAGAAGGCCAATACGAATCCGCGGGTGACGCCTATCGGGTAGTAATGGCCAAAACCAGAGGAACGGCGGCTCCAACCGAACAAACACCAGAGCTGCTGCAGGTGATCTTTGGGGGCTCTTTCCGAACCACGACCCGAGTCCATGCCCCCCCCCCCCCCCCCGCCGTAGCTTTTTCCCATGACCAGCGTTCCAGTATCCCAGACCTTAACGCTGTCAAAGCGACGGAAGGGTGGGCGGCCCAGCCGAACACCCGTTACATCGTGAAGATTGAAGGTGAACAAAGAGCCAGGACCGGATGGTATTCCGAACCTGGCCATCAAGACGGCTATCTTGCTGGCTCCCGAAATGTTCAGTTTGGTGATGCAAAGGTGTCTGAACGAGGGCGTCTTTCCGGACGCCCGAAAAATGCATACCCTAGTGTTGCTTTCAAAGACAGGGAAGCCACTAGGGTCGGCATATAGACCTATATGTCTGTTGGATACAGCGGGTAAAGTGCTTGAGAGGGTCATCCTCAGCAGACTGACAAAGTACACGGAGGGTATAGGCGGTCTGTTTAAAAACCAGTTTGGCTTCCGTAAAGGGAAGTCGACGGTGGATGTCATTTTGTCCGTCACCAAAACGGCCGAAGTGACAATCCAGTGCAAGAGGCGAGGAGTACGATACTGTGCAGTGGTCACCCTTGACGTGAGAAATGCGTTCAATAGCGCCAGTTGGGTGGCTATCGCCGACTCGCTCCAACGCCTTCAGGTTCCTGGGATCCTGGACAAGATTCTGGGATGCAATTTCCAGAATCGCGTACTGGTGTACAATACTGAGGTAGGCCAGAAACGTGATCAGATCACGGCAAGCGTCGCACAAGGTTCGATCCTGGGTCCGGTGATATGGAACACGATGTACGATGAGGTACTACGGCTTTAGTTTCCGACCGGGGTGAAGATAGTCGTGTTCGCGGAAGACATCACCCTGGAGATATGTGGTGAATCCATTGAAGAGGTGGAGCTAACAGCCTCGCACTCCATTGGTATTGTGAAGAGATGAATGAGCTGGAAACTGGAGCTAGCCCACCATAAGACTGAGATCATGGTTGTTAACAACCGAAAATCGGAGCAACATGCGAAGATCAGTGCAGGTAATACAGGTAATCGAAGAGGTCTTTGAGGTATCTTGGGGTCATGATCGACGATAAGCTTTCCTTTATCAGTCACGTCGATTGCGGTTGCAAGAAAGCCTCTATGACTATATCGGCATTATCCCGCATGATGTCGAATAGCTCGGCGGTGCAAGGGAGTAAGCGTAAACTCCTGGCCAGTGTCGCCCTGTCCATACTTAGGTACGGCGGGCCGGCATGGACCACCGCCTTGAGTACCAAGAGATATCTGAATAAGCTAGAGAGTACGCACAGGTTTATGTGCCTAAGAGTGGTTGGTACAACTCCACCAAAATTCGGTGGATCCACCGACTGATCCCGGAACTCTCCGGGTGGGTTGGTAGGCGACACGGTGAAGTGAACTTCCACTTAACGCAGATTTTGTCAGGCCACGGCTGTTTCAGACAATATCTGCACAAATATGGGCATGCACAGTCCTCCGCATGCACCGAGTGCGCGGGAGTGGAGGAAAAATGTGTTCTTCACATATCCTCGCTTCAACGGCGCGAGATCCGGGATAGCCGTAAGTGGTCATGACACGACTCCGGGTAATCTGGTCCAGAGGATGTGCCAAGACAGGGACATCTGGGTCGCGGTATGCATAGCAGCCTCCCAGATTGTCCTTGATCTCCAACAAAAATGACGAAACTACCAACGGCAGGTTGCAGGAACCACCTAACTACTAAAGTCCTAAATAGTTAGACATAGTAGGGCTTAACAAGCACAATAGCCCCCTTCCCGAAGTAATACCGAAAGGTGGCCCCGGGAAGGGTTCAGGGCTTAAAGCACGGGTGGGTTCTTAGCGGGTCGAGGAGTTGGCACCCTCATCCCCACACCCTGAGTTCTTCAGGAGTCTGTTTGCAGATTGTCCATCCCGTCGCGGTAGCACCCATGTTCGTCACAGGCGAGGATACTCTGTTGCATTATTTTTCGACGCTTGCACATCTACTAAAGGTGGCTTGGTACTGTCTACGATTTAAAAGGAATTGCCAGCTGCCAAGCCACGCTCCTAGCGTTGGATCAGTTACTCCAGAGAAATACGATAGCACCTTGAAATCTCTCATCCGAGTTGCCCAAGGCACACACTTCCAGCAGAAACTAACTGTATGTAATGCAGAAGAACAAGCATGAACAGCTGGCACTTCGAAAGGGTAACTTCAAATCACCACTCAACCAGGCACTTCAACTAAATGGATAGCAAGCGCAATCGACCACATGCTAGCCATCGCACTTCCGGCCGACCAGCATATTTCGAAGTCGATAGCCTGTTCCATCCACCACCAAACCTTACATGCCGGCCAACGCAATTGCTCGCAACCATCCGGCAGCGATTCTTGCCAATTCGTGACAGAGGCCTAACCCGAAGGACTGTTCACCTCCATGTGACATGTTTTCGCTTTCGTCCGCCAGCAAACAACCAATTCATGGCTCCACTTCCTACTAACCGTGTTACAGCAGCGAAAGTTTTTGAAATAACGGGGCTGGATAACTGTGGGCCGATTTTCGTCTGTCCATTGGCAGACAGAGGCGCGTTATTAAAAGTCTGGGTGGCAGTGTAGGTCTGTTTTGCCATAAAAGCCGTAGTCCTCGACATTGTTGCCGGTTTGTCGACGGAGTCTTCCGTCAACTCGTTGAGGCGCTTCGTGAGTCGTGTTGGGTGCGTTGGTACAGTACGCTGTGACATCAACACCACGTTCATTGGCGCGTCTTCGCGAGGTTAAGGAGATGCGAAACGTTCTGGTATATCAACTGAAGGACACCGCTTGGACCTCTTCATCCTGACTCCAGGCCACTTTCTACTAGGAAAGTCAATTTATTGTTTGCTCGAGCCAGACCTTTTCCAGGTGCCGACTAATCGTCTCAATCATTTCCAGGCCACGCAACGTTCCATCATCAATCTTTGGAAGCGTTGGTCTTCTCCACCAACTGCCAGCCAAAGTGGAGGAAGGCACCCATTGGGTTCCTCGTCGGCACCATGGTTCTGGTGAAGAGAGTCGACGTTCCTTCGAAAAAATGGCCCCTCGGCAGAGTCGTGGACATCTTTCCTGGGAGCGACAAAATCGTGTGCGTAGTGGATGTGCGCACGCAGCTGGGTATCCGACGCCGCGCAACTTCCGAACTCTGCGTTCTTCCCATCGAAGTTGACCAAAACCCACTAGCTGCTCAGTGTAAACCTACTACATCTTCTTGAAGCCTACGCTTCAACGGGGCCCTATATGTTGCGGATGCTGACATTAAACGTAAAACAAAGTGAATTTAATACCAACCTTATGTTAAACTCACCTTGCATTGTACCAGACCCCCTTCACTCTTTCCTAACTTTTAAAGACAGATAGCAGCGCCACTCACATCGTCAACGAGATAACGTAGAATCACATTGATATACAAAACACACACACACATATATGCATGCCCAAACACGGGCGGGGAAAAGCAAAGTTAATCTTGAAGTTAACAGCGCAACATTGCCATTTCCTCTCGAGTGGCGATTCGCATCGTACAGATCTTCCGCTTCGTATTCCATTTGATTTTTAACTTTGCATGTCCTTTTCTTAGATCTGTATACATTTGACAATTAGTGATAAGTGTTGGTAACAAATAAGTTAGCGAATAAATCAATTAGATTATGTAATATGATAACATGAAAATATTGCAAAAATGAGCTACCGCCGCCGTTCTGATTCCGGTTGCCCTCATGCTATAAAAGGAATATTTACAAAATCTTACTTCAAGGCGTCCTTTCCATTTCAGGTTAATTCTTAGAAACAGAGTTTTTCATATCACTATCGTTTACCGGCAAGTATTTAACTGTATCCTTCTGGCTATTCATTTTTCGTTGCCACTTGAGTCTGAGATTTCAGTTTTTGGTGGTTAATTGAAAACACTTCAACCTTGAATCAAAACAATCAAAGCAAACTCTCAACCTTTCGACTGTCAGAAAAGTGTGCGTGCATGATCCGTGCTAGTATATGTGAACGTAGTATCGAATATTTTAATATGCTATCACCAGAAGTCGTTGCAATCATATAAAGAGAGTGTATCCTCTAGATTATTCCAGAAAATAATATCTAAGAAAATCTTGTTTATTTACCATCTTTGATTGTACTTACCTTAAATACACCTTGGTACACGAAAATGATTGTATTTACCTTTTTAGTACACGAACGCGGAAATTTCAACATGAAAGCCACGCACACACACATAAACATACTCACCTATTACAAAATACTAGAATAGAATTAAAATACAATAAATTTACGGCTCCGTAAAACTAACGTAATTGAGCCTCCCAAATAAATGAATTAGTTGAAAAAAAAAACTGTATAGAAATGCAAGTTTATTTTGAGTACCACCACAGCCCTTTTAGCAGACCTAGTAGCAGAATTATGATCTTTTCAAATAGTTAAACTTATTGAATTAAATAATTTATATATGAACTGAACTAACCTAGCAGAATAGTTGCTGTTTAGGATGCCCAAGCAACACATGAAACATCTTCAACCAAATCTATTTTTTCATGTGTTGCAAACAAGGCTCTTCACAATCGCCGAGCACATAAACCGTTCCACCAGAGTTTACTTTATGTCGCCTACATTACTTCAACTTACCTCAATGTTGCATTTGACAGGAACATAAACTTTGGAACATGTGTTAAACCAAGGCGGAGTCAATTTGTTGCTCAAATAGAACACCCATATGAATTGCATATTTTTGTTATCTGGAATTATAATGCAACTAAGTTATGAAGATGCAACATTGTTTCAATAAAGTTTTATAAGCCAATACGTATTGAAAATACTCTATTGTAACCGGCTAGCACACGCTGTTGCTGTAATTGTGTATGTATTTTTTTTTACAGCTATCTTGCAACTTGAGTATGCATGACAATGTTGATCTCTAAAAAGTTTGTTTTTCATACATTAATGAAGCTTGTGTTAAAGTAAAATAAAGCCCGTGTGCTTCAAAAGAGTTTCAATGTAGAGAAGCTATTCTTCTTGTAACCAGGAGCTTCAGTGCAACATTGGCAGGTTCAAGATCTTGTTTCAATAAGTGTTTTTAATAAATATGAATTTGAATCCTATTTTCAATTTAACGCGACAAAATTGTCTATCCCGGCCCAACACATCAAGGCGCCATCAAAGCAATTTTGACATGACTATAGGCAGAGGATATTTTGGAGCATTAGAGTAAAGAGTGTTGTTTGTTTTTTTTTTTTACACCAAATTGATATTAATATTCATAAAATGCGTTTAAGCAGCCATAGTTTCGTAACTAATAGTCTTAGTTAACTAATTTTGTTTTGATTTCATTTATATGTTTCATGCTTCATTTTTAACCAAAATGCCTGCTTATTATGAAGCAGCGTTTGAACTTTCGCCTTCAATTTTATTCATTGTAATTTATTGGAACAATAACATTTTGAAGACAAGAATAATGCCTGAAATGGCCTCTTTCTGTTGCAATAACAAAAGACGCTTCGCATTTTGTGAAATATATACTTTTATTGGAATTGCGGTTTAAATATTGCGTAATTTGAACTATTTTTACATTATTTTCCCCCAGCATACGACGTTTAGCAAACCTTTTATTAAACGTGATTATACAACACTAACACCGCGCTTGATCATTTCGAAACAACAATATAAATTACTTCTAAAAACTAGCATAAATTTGATGATTTGATAAATTTGAAGCAAGCAAATCAAAGTTCTCTATTTAATATCGCACCCTTTGGGCTAGTTGAATCCCTTAAACGCGATCTTGTCCCAATTGATTGACATTTTAATTTTCGCCGGTGTGGAATCATTTGATCCTAATTGATGGCATCGGCTGTTTTCTGCTCTATAATAAACAATTATCATCATGGGTGCATTCACGTTCCACTAGAATATAATATGAATACGTTTATTCTGTATTAGGGAGTATCCAATGTCTAGAGCAGCAGCATTTTGATGAACTTTTTGCAGCACAGATCAACACAAACAAAATAATCAACTCCAAGCGTTGACAACGGTAGACCATCGTAACGCAACTTGCAAGTCAGTGTCGTAATGTTGATACTTATTTGTAACATTTATGAAACACAAAACGCATCAGTTATATATATATATATATAAGTTAATATGTTGATGACAGAATTCGATCGCGTCACACATTAATGAGAATAAATATTGTAACTGTACGCATATTTGTAGCATAACATATACTTGTTTTCCACTTTAAAAAGAAATGCGAGGTTTTTTTTATCATTGAAACGTTCAATTTAACATCATTGCAACAGTATGATAGGATTACTTTAACCCGAATTAATCTTACACTGCCGATCAAATTTATGTTAACATTCATCAACAAGACAACTTTTTTTTTCATAAATTTCTAAGAATGTTCAATGTATATGAGTGAAATAAATTTTTATCAAAGAGATTTCAGGCCAAAGGCTTGTTCATTTCCAAAACTTATATCATTAGTCAGCAAATTCTAAATGCGATATTCCAAATAGCCTTTTTTTAATTTTTAATATTTGGAATATTTTTTAAACACATTTATGTAACTATTTGGGCTATCCCTTAGCTCAGTCGGTAAAGGCGCAGCTAAGCAGCCACACCATCCTGGAGGTTGTGGGGCTCTATTCCCGATGTGGTCTAGTATTTTTTCGTAAGTAAATATTTCTTGGCACCCTGGGCATAGAGTATGATTGTACTTGCCGCACTAGCGCGAAAATGGTTCCACAATAAATGTGGAAATGCATTAAGAACACTTAGTTCAGAACAAGTTATAAGCGAATTGTGAATACAATATGCTAGAAATGCTAAGTAAGGAGAAAAAATATGTAAATATTTTATTTAACCATTTTATTGCGTTTGCAAGATAAGATGGAGCACTATATTGGCCTAATCGCCAATCATTAAACCCATCGTACCAAAGAGGCTGTACTCATCTTCAATCTCAACGTTATCAATTTAAATAACTTAACATTTGATACTATACCTCAGGTCAAGAGCTACAATATGATATCTTAAAGCTTAAAATTGATGTATGTTTTCCATCTTACTGAATTCCGTTTTTTCTTTGCTTTGACAGGCCAATGTGCGGCCACATTCAATGAGTTTTTGTCCAAATGAAATCACCAAGTTTGCCAATAAGATAAGGTGTTGAACTTTTAACAGAATGTCAACAATTTATTACTGTAATTAATCTGTATAAGATTTTTTTTTTTTAAGATGCGCCTAGGAAGATGGAACGGATTGCTAGTTGTGCTGAATGCGCATAGAACCGGATTAGATATCCTTAAACAAAAGAAACAATAAAATTCTAATGATTGATCGGAACATAAGAATGAATATTCAGAATACCCTCTTTATTATTTTTTTTTTATTTGGCCTCAATAAGGTTCGATACAATTTTTTTAACAATTGTACACGCCTTTTCTTCTTTTTCGTCAATTTTGTAAACACATATACAATGTGTAATTTATATCTCAATGCTATTGGTCATAGAATCTTCATAGAAAAAAATAATCCTTCCTGAAATCAATATCAGCAAACGTGAGAGTTATACGGATTTGAAATAAAGTTTGAATGGGATAATCTATTGATAAATACAAAGATAAATCTTTTTTTTTTTTCAAAAATTTATAGTGTTGTCTTAAGAAGTTTCATCAATGTTTGTTTCATGTAACTCATATTATTTTTTTAACTTGTTGAAATGAATTGAGCTGTGAGAACACAGTTATTAAATATATTATAATTTGTTCTCATATTTTCTACAAATTTTTGTTATTTTTATAATGAACATAATATTCTTCGAGGGTTGGTTCTCATTGATTTATTTAACACTCAGTTGATTAGTTTTTTAGTATTGGCTAGTTAAACAGGATAAACATGAGCTAGATCTCAAGAATTTATTATGCAATACCTAATTTACCGTCAAATGTAGGATTTATTAGAAAATAGGACCCAACTCCAACTTAGCTGAGATACGTTTATAAAAGCTTAATTGATCATATAAAAAATAAAATACACATACAAAATTGACACATGATACAAAAACAATTGTAGAAATGCTCATAGAACACTCTTTTCTTAAGCGATTTAAATGGTAGGATACCTTTGCCATATATGAAAAAAAAATCTACTTTTAACGACTTTGCACATATTTTAGAAGACCATATTTTTAAATATTATTGAATATTTTACTTAAGCCCGTACACTAGAACACCATTTATAGAAAATGCCTGCTTTTTATCTAGCAAGTAAGCAAAAAAAATTAGGAAAATCGAATTCTTTAACTATGTGGTATGCGGATTGTCGGAATAGGCCTCTAATAATTTTTGCTATCTGACGATACATTTATTATAATTATGTCACCTACCTCTGCGTGGCTAAAAACAAAACAAAGTCAATCCTACGGACCTTACTTCTAATCACGATCTCGATGAGTAGCTGTGAAACTTTATCGAGTCAGCAATAAACTTGTTGCTTTAAGAAATAATTTTGAAGTAACAAGAAACAACATTTAAAAATACTTGAACTAATGAACAAGTAAATAGAAGTCATCCATGTTTTAACTTGCCGAGAGGTTGAAATATAAATACCAAAATCGGTGCCAAAGTGAATCAATGTGTTCATAATTCTTTCAGCCGGTAGTGTAGTTGGTTTGTGCGTAGTCGCCATAAGCTATTTATCATGAAATATTGATTTGTATGGAATTTTTCCCACATAATACCTATTTTACTAAGGTTTCGACTAGCAATAGCTTACTTAGTTTATTCATTTCTTAAGTGTATCAGAAATCTACTTTCACGAATCATTTTTTAATGTCACACAAGTTTTTTCCCCCAATTTTTAATAGAATACTTTGTTTTCGAAAATTTACTGAAGCGCCTTATTTTTTAAGAAGTACAACTCAACACTTCACCGAAAATCTAAAAGGGTTTCCGAAATTCACTAATTGTAACACGATTTCAGAGGCATCTACCTTTGATATTTTTCATGCTATGGAAACCATTTTCATAAGTACCGAGGAGTTGAAATCAATGTCCATGCCAAACATTTAATTCCCGCAGTCGTTTGAGCAAAGGACAAAACATGCTTGCCTCGATGCTTTGTCATTCACATGGTCAATGGAACAAACAAGTAACGCTGAAAAAACGTTGAGGTTTCATGTCCACCATGTTATCTGGATCTTTTTTGCAACGCGATGTGAACATTTCAAAGTTGCGTGAAATTTTAACGCAACTCATTACGAACAATGACATGTTGCAAATAGACTCCACCTCTTACGCTTTTTTCGTTGCTATTGAGTATGATTTTGAGGTACATTATCAAAAGAAATCAACCCTTATTTGTTTCAATGGAGATTTTGGTGCTCTATTGGAACAAGTGGTGCTACTTGGGTGACGAATACAAACTTTGTCAAAGAACCACGCTTCTTTCATAATCATTATTTCGAGATTTGGCATGATGAAACCAACTAGTAGTTCAACTGGTTTCATTTAAGCACTCCTTATGCATAAGGCCTCTGGCAGCGTTGTTATCATTTTTTCGGATGTCCAATTGCCTCTAAATATCTTGCAGGTCTGTCCAAACACAAAAAGAGTGTGATTCCAACTGGTCGGATTTCATGTGCCTGTGTGCAGTGAAAGACCCCGGTGTAGTTCGGTTTGAATAAGATTCAAAAATAGCACTAGAGATCTTCAACGATAAGCCTTAACAACAATTGAAACTGTCTGGACTGATGACTGTAGCCCTGTTTGAACAAGCCCGAAACAGCGACTCACCAGTGAACCATTTTGCATCGATAAGCCATTGTCCAAACCCAAAATAGTGCTGTCCAATTGGGCACAGTGAAAGGATAATCACTGACGGACTCTACTGTATGGATGCCATGAAATGCACCGTCGTGGCAGGTTTCTTTGGAATGAGTAATTTCAAACGCGTTGTAACAAATGAAATTATAATTATAATTTCCTTATAAGAATGTTGCCTGAATTTCCATCCCATGCTTAAATGATTCCAAGCGAACATGTTAGAGAAACGCTCAATGAAACCCATCACGACGGTGTATCGGAAAATAAGAAAGACATGCACCCACCAGAGCTACCACGAACGATTAATTTGGTGAAACCCACTTGAAGCGAATGCGGACGGAGGGTCTGGCCAGAAGAAGAAAACCTCGATAACCAAAGTGGACACCCTGAAACGTGATACTTAAATATAGCGCAAGTTATGTGACCGGACTTGATCTCTATCGAATGGGGTAGGCGAACGACTTGTCGATGAATGTAGGCAGGCATGAGTAGTACTAGGTAACATGCGCTCGCTATTATTGCCAGTTCAGTTCACGTACCGACAACGTTGACGACGCTGCGGCATGAAACTCGTTGAACCTTTTAATGGTAATCGATTAGATGTTGCCATTGATTTCAAGATTAGATTCAACTAATTGCGCGCTCGGCCAAGTCAATTTACGACGGAGGCTGACAGTTTTCGCCGAGCCAACGATACGGAACAACACTCACTCGGTTTGGCACGAAAATGGCACGACCCGCTGCAGCCTTCAGGAATGTGTAACATCAGTTCAACTTTAATGGCTCCAACACAAAAGATATCAACTTGATTCAATCTGCCAAGGAAACCCTTTTATAGAACTCACATGGAAAGACTTCTCCTGCACGTTCAGCAGAAAGCAACACTCATAATTTAATGTGGAAAACACAATTCATGTCATATCTCCGTTCGTTCAGATGACTCTGCATACAATCGCGCTTTTTATCGCTCGCTCGCTCGTTAGTTATTCAAAATTCAGCAACCAACTTTGTTTGCTCCAATCAACCGAATAGGTCCCTACTATAGTGCCAACTTTCTTACAACCCAGCCACTCTGGTGGGTCCCGGAAACTGTTTCCTTTTTCGGTATAAATTTAACATCCTCCTGTTGTGCAAATGCAAACATCTGACGACCATGGACGGGATGCTACTTGCTTTTGGCTGAGCTGGGCTGGGCTGGGTCGGCTGATGCGAACTCCGATAATCGCTATGTGTGTAATATGTTCGTATGCTGCCCGGTTTGCTGTCTTCTGTTTCCTTTGGCGCAGAGGCGTGAGCAGTCAAATGGACAAACTTTCCGAAGGAAGCATTTGGTCCAAAAGTGACTTGTAGAGCCTCCATACAGTTGGCCAGTATGTTGGTAGAACTTGTGAATTTATTAATTGGTAAATCGATCTGAATTGATTGGTTTTAAGAGATTTTAAAGCAATTCAGATTACGCGATCCTAAGGGAAAGTTCCTCTAGTTTTTATTTTTTACTAGCTGACCCGGAAGACGTTGTTCTGCTTACAATTAAACTACATATTTGAAAAGTGGAGAAGGCATTAGCTCGAATCGCAATCTTATGGTTGTTGCATGACATCCCAAATAACAACTTTAGTTTTATTCCAGCCGTATAGCACTCCTCCCGGATTTGTTGATAAAACTACATTCAAAACTGTTTTGTCTACCAGCACATCCTCTGTGCTTCTTTAAAGCCGAAATTTGTACAAAATGGCCCACTCTATAGACGGTTGTGAAAACCATTTAATAAAACCTTTATGAGAACATGAAGATTTTGAAATTGTTCTACTGAAAGATGTTATGACCACTTGAGAACCTCCATAAAACCTATTGGCTGCCATTAAAACCAGAATGTGGCCAGATGGCCACAGCTGTCAAACTTCACTGTGAAATCGAAGTTGGTTTTTGTTGTTCTGCTTTATTTGATTCTCTGCTCTTCTGTTTCATTTAGAGGTAATACAAAGGCCTAGTGTTGCGGGAAATTTTGTTTGATAGCAAAATATCTAAAACAAATTGTGTTTTCTACAGCGTATTATGCTCCAAATTATATGCGCATTTATTTGTATGGTGAATATTGGCACGATAAGAGCCGAAAATTAATGCGCCTCGGATATTATGCGAATTTACAACAACATTAATCAAATTAAGGTAATTAATATTCGATAAATTAATCATGAATTTCCTGAAGAGTGCTTGGAATTGGATGAGATTATCTATAAGAATACCATTGCATACCATTGAAAATTCGATGCATTTATTTTTCCACATTTCAATTATTTCTTATATTTCAATATGGCGATTGGAAAAAAAAGCACAGTTTTGCCATAAAGCCAATTTTTCTTCGCAATGACTATTATAAAACTATTTGGTCTTATGGTGACTTTCTTCAATGCCAATTTGCCGTTTAATGCATTTACTGGAGGCAAAATGGTTTTATAAAGCTTTTTCAACTGACCATGATAAGATAATATCATTGAGTCCTAAAACGGCATTTCAATACAGCAATTTACGAGTTCATAAAGTCGAAATAAAACCTTTGATAGGAGTAAAAGGAATTTGAGAAACAAGGTTTAAAGATTGTTGTTAACAAGCCTGACTAAAATATAAACCATACCATAAACCTGACTAAAATATGAAACCTATTGGCACCTCTTGGGGCCATAATAAAACCAAATTGATTTCAAGTGGCTTTCATAAAACTTTAATGAAACTTAATAAAGCAGGATGGTGTTAGCAATGTTACTTGGGGTTCGATCTAGAGCAGTCATGAACATTTGAATCAATCCATTGTTCTCACGAAGCATCGCTTGCAATTGTTGTACAATGTCCCGCTTCGTGGTGGAATAATGTTGCTGAGCGAATGTCCCATGAAATATGGTCTGCGTCCGTCGGTGGCAACAATGAACCCGCTTTTTGTTAAATTTGACCTGTAACGTAGACGGTTTCACAATTTCACAATTTACTAATTTTCAAACTCTGTAAGGTTCAACGTCCAAGAAAACTGTTTAATATTAGTATGTGCGTTGCGACAAACAAAGTCATTTGGCAACAACCATTATAACTCTGGATGTTCTGCAGAAAATGTTTAGAACCACTTCCTGATCCAGACACCAATGAGCGCGAAGGCTCTGGTGTTTCATTTGGGATCTTCAATGTATTACAATGAGAACAAACTACACTCATTGATTGTAAAGATTGTGTGGAAAGTAGGCTTGCCTTCGTAGTCAATTTTGGGCACGATTGTCACCAGATCTTTGTGATACTTGCCGCTTACGCTTCTTTCTAATTCTATCGCTTGTATTTTGAGCTGCTCTTCCTTCTTCCGTGCCATCCGTTGTCGATCCAATTAAGTTTGAGTTGCACGCTGATCGTTGCTTTGTTTCATTCGAGAATTTGCTGAGCTAGCAGCCGTGCAGCTGCCACGACCGATATTATTTCGTCTAAAAAAGGCATTGGAGGCATTGCACAACAATACTAATTAACTGAAATCGCAACATCATTAGTTTCTTTTTAATTCATTTTTAATAATAAATACTCACCCATAAAATACTTTTATATTTAATTTTATAATTTTTATTTTTTTTTTTTTTTTTTATTTTTTTTTATTTGTTTTTTCCTGCCCCTGCGATAATATTTTTTTTTTTTCAAAATAATTATTAATTATAAAAAAAATTAAATAATTTATAGAAAACAAGAATTTTTTGTTTGTGTGTGTGTGTGTGTGTGTGTGTGTGTGTGTGTGTGTGTGTGTGTGTGTGTGTGTGTGTGTGTGTGTGTGTGTGTGTGTGTGTGTGTGTGTGTGTGTGTGTACAATCCAACTCCCACTGTCCGGCAGTGCTTTTATGGAAGAAAAATGTCTGCAGCTATCATGCTTTTATCCTAATCCCAAACTGTAAACATTTTTAGCCCGGGTGTTGAAAGGTGATAGCTCTGTTGAGATCTAGTGACCCATTTCAGAATGCCTGGTCACTCACGTCCATTCCGAGGTCACTTTCACTTACAACAAGCCCCGCATAAACACAATACTTATATCAATTGGATATTTGTACTATATTTACACTTCCATTATCGCAACATGTTTTGTTACGATCATGGCACGTATTTAGTAGTATGTATTTTGTATTTGTTTATAATTGCTTAGATCTCACCAGTAATGTTTGATGTTTCCTTGCTGATCCTGCTCCTTTTGTTCCACTTTTCGTATTTTTTTTTCGTATCTTCCGCTGTATGATGTGCAGCCATATACTTACAATCTAAGCCCCGTGGGACGCTGGCTGAACAGCTGCTTGAATTCCACAACCGCTCGCGTCCATGCAACCATCATTGTAAAACCGCATGCAGACCAAGGTTAGTATAAAAGGTGAAGAAAAAGAAAAAGAAAAAAAAAATAATTTGGTGTATGGAGATTATAGGTGATATTCTCACAACGACTCTTTGTTTCTTTAACTGGAAATTTTGAGTCACTCTAAACAAACCATGAAGAAAAAAAAAAAAAAAAAAAAATATATATATATATATATATATATATATATATATATATATATATATATATATATATATATATATATATATATATATATATATATATATATATATATATATATATATATATATATATATATATATATATATATATATATATATATATATATATATATATATATATATAATATAATAATATATATATATATATATATATATATATATAATATCTTGGCTAAACCCTTAATTACAGCCTACCATACAGCTTGTGATCTACTTGCTATCCCAAATTTAAATATATTTCATATAAGAGCTAATTTGAAACATTGAAAAGAACTTGTCTACCTGTTATCTAGCGGGTTTATTTTTTATTTGTTTATCCTTTCTATTAATTTAAAGTGTGATATGAAGGGTAAAATCTCATTGCCTCGCATTACAACCGATTACAACCGATTTGCCGTTTTTGAACTTTACAAAAAAGGAGGTTATACGAAACGTCAACGAAACAACGACCGTATGCTATTGTATATGACGCATCTAACACTGCTACAGATATAAGCCACATGGATAGGTCTATTCTATAGCTTCTAATGGTGTTTCCTAAGCGGACCCTCCGCGTCCTATCTCGAATATACATGCTTGTCATCATCGGTCTGATACCCTGATCATAACATTCACCTCCCTCGAAAATAGTGCAATTACATTCAGTTATTAGAAAATTAGTAAACCAGATATTTTGATTATTCATTCCATACAACAAATGGATGAACTACAACACAAATTGCCACGAAAATGAAAAGTGTACTTTAAGTCTTTTCCTTCGATTGAAGGTAATAAGTCTAAGAGTGAATTGCATAACTCGCCAGTATCACACTTATGTCAGTGCCTTTATATAAACGTTCTACAACGTGGCAGTTAAAAAATGACTAGAATTTCTGATACTTTCACTATTGGTCAAACTCTTAATCTAACATGCATGTTTACAGCACGAGAGGGATCCCTTTAATTCAAGAGACTATTAAAGCAAAGCTAACCGATATAGAGAAGAATTGTTCTATGACCTCAAGGCTACTCCCTAAGCGGACCCTCCGCGTCCTACTCTTTTCATAAAACCTTAGCCTTTAATTCTTTGTCAGCATCTCTCCTAAGTAACATTTTTCGATGACCTTTGTTCAGTTCGAGAGGTCTGATCCCTAGCTTAATAATATGTTGTTAGAGTTAGTGCTTTGATCACGGCTGCCGTATACTTATTATTCAGGACTTATTATTAGTTGCTCACTATCATGATCAAAACACTCACCCTTTTCAATAATGAAGCGAACAATAAGATTATTAATGATACCAACTGTATTTTGATGTTTAATGAATGACAATTAGAGAATAAGCAACAATGAAAAAAAAACTGTCAAGCAAATGAAAAGGGAACTTTTTGTCGTTTCCCTAAATTATTTGATATCAGGTATATGTAGATTGTTCCTAGCTTCGTCTAAGAGTGAATTGCGGTTAAACCCGCCAGTATCGCACCTGTTTCAGTGCCTTCAAATAAACGTACTACGACGTGGCAATTTAAAGAAAGCATAGTGTGATACTATCACTGCTGATCATGTTCTTGGTCTCCCATGCTGGCCTTTTGCATGAGATTAGCCCTCTCACCTACGACAAGGTGACAACCATGATCTTCGAGAGGGAGTTTTGACGGGTTTAAATTTCATTTTGACGAGTCTTAATTTCGTTTTGACGGGTCTTAATTTCGTTTTGACGACTCTTAAATTCAGAAACTTAAGACCCGTCAAAACAATACAATCTTGAAGAAACTTAAGACCCGTCAAAACAACCGGAAAGCGCTTACCAGAAGGTTAATACCTCCGATTGCATTATACCGGGCAAACGCATCTAAGGAGCATTTTTCCAAAGTTTAAGGAGCATTTCCGCAAAAAGAAGGGTGCATTTACCCTTTGCATGTTTTTTCTATGTCTAGAAGAGCAACTCCAGTGGAGCAGCCTTCAGCTTTGTTTGAACGAATTAAATGTGTAACTCTCAAAAGTTGATGCGTAGTTGAATGCCCATGGCGAAATCCAAACTGTTCATCAGCAAAAATTGAGTTTGTATTGATGTGAAGCATCATCCTATTCAAAATTATTTTTTCAAAAAGCTTACTTAAACTGATTGGTTGGTAGCTAGAAGCTTCAGCCGGATTTTTGTCCGGCTTCAAAATAGGTACGACTTTTGCATTTTTCCATTTATCTGGAAAGTATGTCAGATGAAAACATCTGTTCAATAGTTTTACCATGAAAGACAAAGTACTCTCAGGGAGTTTTTTGATGAGGATATAGAAAATTCCCTCATCACCTGGTACTTTCATATTTTGAAATTTTTTAGTTATAGTTTTTACTTCATCCAAATCAGTTCCCCAAGAATCATCAAAAATATTTTTTTGTGCGAAAATATTCAGATACTCCCTGGAAACTTGATCCTCAATAGGACTTGTAAGACCCAAACTGAAATTATGGGAGCTCTCAAACTGCTTAACAAGTTTTTGAGCTTTTTCCGCATTTGTGAGCAAAATTTTATCACCTTCCTTAAGCGCTGGTATAGGCTTTTGAGGTTTTTTCAATATTTTAGAGAGTTTCCAGAAAGGTTTGGAACTCGGATCTAATTTTGACACATTATTTTCAAAATGTTTGTTCCTCAGGTTTTTAATTTCTAGTAATACAGTCGTTTTCACCTTCTTGATGCACTATTAATCACACAGCGAACGATATTAATGTAAGCAAAAACGTAATTACACACCTGTCAGTGCAACACAGAAGACATAAACTAATACTTTCACTTTCCATTGACCTTCACTCCAATTCTCGACCAACAATAGAATAGGGCCTATCAACATTTGTAAACAACCACTTCTGAGCCTTTTTTCTCGCAAGCCATAGGCTTCACACGCAATCCTATAGCATCATCGTGTTGGGGATTGGTTTGCGTGGGTGGCCTATGGCTTGCGAGAAAAGGGGCTCAGAAGTATTTGTTTACAAATGTTGATAGGCCCTATTCTATTGTGGATCGAGAATTTACATCTCACTGGGAGGTGTCATCAATACAAACGTTCCAGTTTATACGTGCATCTACTCGTTATAAATGTACACGTTATAAATCACACGTTATAAATACGCTGAGGTTACTTTTTGCACAGGAATGATTGCGATGTAAACAAACTACTTAAAAAACCGAGTAAATCTCTGAATCCACGTAAAAACATGTAAATTACGAAAACCTCGTAAAAAGCGATAAAAGTTATGTTTTGAACGCGTCTCTGATCAAATTTAGGCAAACAGTATCTACTCGCGTGAATTCCGAAAACCGCGTATATTTTCAGACAACCGCGTCAAATTCCGAAAACCCCGTAAAAAATTACGAAATAAGCGACTCCAGTGTATTATCATTTTTCGCATAACTTTTCAAAAGGTCCTTAGTAACAATCAATGATTCTCTCCTCTCTCGTTCTTGTTTTTTTTTGTTAATTACGACGCCATTATAATAGTTTTCAACGGTTTCTCCTTACAAATCGAAAGATGGTTTTGCTTTCTAGCATATTCCAATACAAAATGGCAATTTACTTTTTATGATTTTTTTTCAGTAAATTTTTTAATTTTTTCTCCATATTAACCTTTTGGGAACCATCGTGTCGTTCGTGAGTTATGCTGTCATGAACTGAAAGCATTTCATTTTTATATATACAGATTTTGAACCTGGAAACGTATTGTAGCTGTTCTGATAATCAATTTATGTGACGTAATAAATGTAATAAATCTAAGGTTCTGCAAGACAAAAATTACGTTCAATCTGAAAGAATATTTAGGCAGGATTATGGCCAAATCCAAAAAGCAGCTTATCAAAAAAAAACAAACGGCAATATAACACACATAAATTTGTCAGTTCTATTAAATTTAATTTTCATTAAAGGGCGAACATGAAATTATTGCTACACATTCAACAGGACATAACTTTTTTACCATTGGGTAAAAATCAACCAAATTTTGCACACTTTCTCATTGATGTGTATTGTTTACATGCTGTCAAACTCGAAGTCGTGTTTTTCGATTCAACGAAAATGGAGGTGAAACAACGCGAGTCGAGAGAACAAATTCCTTCCAAACACCTGGAATTTCCTGACCTGTCGCACCTGGCAGTTGGGAAAAATGTTGAACATTTACCATTCAACCGTCTCCAGAGTGTTGAAGCGGTTCCAGGAGCGGTTGACGTTGGACCACGGCAAAGGAGCTGGAAGAAAACCGGGACCGGAGAACAAAAAGACGGAGGGAAAGGTGAAGCGGATGATTAAAGCAAATCCCAACGGCTCAAGCCGTGATTTGGCTAAAAAGATCGGCATGTCGCAGAGCTACGTCCAGAATGCAAAGAAGAGAGCTGGACTACATACATACAAGGTACAGAACTTCCCAAACCGCGATGAGCGGCAACAATCGACGGCTAAAACTCGGGCACGGAAGCTCTACGAGAAGATGCTGATAAAATATGGCTGCTGTGTGATGGACGACGAAACGTATATAAAAGCCGATTCTAAGCAAATTCCGGGGTTGGAGTTTTTCACCGGCAAGAGCAAGTTCTATGTGGACGACAAATTTAAGAAGAAGAAAATGTCGAAGTTCGCCTCCAAATATCTCATTTGGCAGGCCATCTGCTCTTGCGGACTTAGGAGTGAGCCTTTCGTGACAAAGGGCACAGTAAATGGCGAGATCTACAAATCTGAGTGCCTCGAGAAGCGCCTTTTGCCGTTCTTGCAGCAGCACGACGAAGCTCCGCTATTTTGGCCTGGAGTGGTATGAGGCCAATTCTGTCCATTTTGTTCCAAAGGACATGAATCCGCCAAACTGTCCGGAGCTGCGCCCGGTGGAGCAGTACTGGGCAATGATGAAGCGGGAACTTCGGAAGAGCAAGAAGACAGTCAAAGACGAGAAGGACATGTTAAGAAAATGGAAAAAAAAACTTAGAAACTGGTACCGGATGACACTGTAAAGACTTTGATGGAGGGCATCAAGCAAAAATGCGTTCAATTTTACACTCAAGGCTCCTTCGATTAACTTTTCTTTTGATTTTTGAAGTAAATATATGTATAAAACTACCCTAAAATTTTGGTTTGATTCTAAACATTATAAGAAAATTGGCATGACATTTTCGGTGTCGCAATAATTTCGTGTTCGCCCTTTATACGGGCGATCGAAAATAGACCCTGTCGCTTCGAACCGTTTGACAATTCGAAAAACGGTGCTTTGGCTCAATTTATGCTGAGCTGCTATCTTTCTCGTCGATAAACCTGTCTCATGTAATGTGATTACGGCTGATCGCTTTTCGGTGGAGATCCTTGCCATTTCCGAGCTGTTTGTCTTTTCCTCAAAAGTGGACGTTTCTTGAATGCACGAACATTTCTTTTTCCAGCGGCAGGCCGTCCCGAACGAACTCTCTTTACATGAGTTCCGGTTTGCCTATTGCTGGTTCTACAGCAGACTGGCTGATGATTAACGAACGTGCAATATTTCGAGTTGAAAATCCTTTGAAATATAACGCAACTAAAGTGGATTGCGTCATGAGCTCTGTTTCAGCTTGCGCACCCATCATGAAACCTGCCAGGCAAAAATGTGTAAATAAATTTTTATATTCACGCACAAAAAATTAACAAAATACCACCGATTTCAAAGCTTCAATATTCTTCGAATGCTTACGGGTTGTGATGTCTTTAATAAAGAAGCGGATTTTGATTTACTTCTGTTTTCTTTGAAGATCACTTAATAACTAATTTCCTAATCGCTGCATTTGACAAGCGATTGCTGCGATTACTGTTTGCCACCTGAGCAACTGTTGTTAGGCACTACACCACTGACAGTGGTGTCGATACACCACAACTATCCCCTCTCTAAGAAGCGTGGCAGACGTTCTACTCGATTTGACCTGGTCACGCATGGCCACTGTTTTCTCCCACCCATTCTCTAAACCCCCCCCCCCCCCCCCCCCCTCTCTGCATTCCTCACCATGATGGTAAATTGGAAGCGAGTATTTTATTGACCGCCACAGTTTCTGATTGCCTCTTCCACTTTGAATATGCAGAGAATCAGGCAACAAAATATGGAATAACTTCAATATGAAGTGAATCAGACAATGTGGAGTGAGGCGGTCCTGAATCACTTAATTTTGAGGTGATTCAATACTGAATCACTTGAATACGAAGTGAATCAGGCATGACTAACTAAAATTTGAAGTAAATCAGCCTTAAATCACTTGATGGGGAGACTTTAATCACTTCAATATGAAGTAAATCACCTGAATTATTATAAAATGAAGTGGATCTGACTTAAATCACTTGAATGTGTGGTGAGTCAGTCCTGAATAATTTGAATTTGAGATGTATTCGTCCTGAATCACTTGAGTATGAAGACTGGTGCAACAGCGCTAAATAAGTTGAATTTGGGGTGAGTCCTCCCTGAATCACTTGAATATGAAGTGAATCAAACCTGAAAGACTTGAATGAGGAGTCCGTCAGTCCTCCCTGTATCACTTGAATATTAAGCGAATCAGGCCTAAATCATCTGGCACGAGGAGATATTCCTGCGGAGTTTAAGTTTGCTTTTATGGACAAATTTGCAAAAAAAAACTGATGATTTGGCAAGGGAAATGCAGCTGCGAAGCAAAGACCAAAGTGTTCGTGACGAATAAGACGATGGACTCGAAGCTGTACAAGGAAGAATGCCTCCAAAACCGCGTAGGGGAGAATGGTACAAAACGCACCCTTTAAGCAGCATCCAGAATTACTAGGGAATGGAAGCTGAAATTTAAGAAGAAGTTATTGTGTATGAAGCATTACGATGCTTTCGTTGTAGATCAAATGTGATTTAAATTCAAAACGATGATTTTTCATAATTTTTTGAACCTTTTCCAATTTGATCCCAAGACGACATCGGGGTAAAACGCTTGCGTCATTGCTCAATATGCACCCCAAAATTGGAGTAAGACGCACCACAACACTAAGATAAGATGCACTATTTACAATATTGGGATAGCATGCACCGGTTGTTAAAGGTAAAAACACGGTTTTAAAAAGTTACGCATTAGAGTTGTAAAGTGAGTAGGTTGCAGCATATCGCCACATCTTTTTAGCTCTGTTAAGTAGTGAGGCAGCCAAGTATAAAGAAAAAAAAGAAAGAAAAAAAAAAAAAAAAAAAAAAAAAAATGTATATAATTACATACACTCCACATATACACAAAAAAAAAAAAAAAAATAAACAAGACAGGAAAGAAAGGGAGGGGAACATAGGTTTTTTTTTTTTTTATTTCCCTTTAATTTCAAATAATAAGTATAATTTAAAAAATAAAAAAAAATAAAAAAAAAAAAAGGAAAAAAAAAAAAAAAAAATATAAATACAAAACCCCGGCTTCCCCCCCTAACCTCCCCCCACCGGCAAAACGAAACCAACCCTACGCCGCGTCCTGCCCTCGTTTTTTTTTTTTTTCTTTTTTTCAAAAAATTCTTAAATAAGAACATGGACTTGTAGTGCAGTTTTGATACTATCTTGAAGTTTAAAGTTTAAAGTCCTTTTAAACAAATTTATTCAATGTGGCCTCCATTTTTATTAATAACATCCTCGAGCCGACGCCGGAAGCCAGAGCATGCCTTTCGGAAGTAGTCCACCGACATGGACTGCCATGTGCGTGTTATGGTTGACTTCAGGGTTTTCACACTAGGGTGTGTTGTTTTGCAGGCTCGTGCTTCAACATATGCCCAAATAGAATAATCCAACGGATTAAGATCTGAACTGCTAGGGGGCCACAAATCCTTCGGCCAAAACTTCATGCTATCGTTCAACCATTGTTGGGTTCGATTGGACGTGTGACACGGCGCTCCATCCTGCTGTAGGACAACGTTTTGGTCCTCGGAGAAGTTGGCCTTCACCCAGGGAAGCACTTGGTTCTTTAAAATACCGATATACACTTCGGTATTGATTTTAACTCCAGCATCAATGAAAACAGGCGGCATTTCCAAACCGTTGGACGCCACCAAGCCAAACATCATGACACCAGCCGGATGTTTGGTTTGAAATTTGAATTTCCCTTTTTCCGGAACGTTCTTCATTTTCTGCGGTGAAATGAACCGATGTGGCTGTTGGCCACAGCATCGATACTGAAAAGCTTTTCGTCGGGGAACAGGATTATCATTTTTTCCTTCTTCAACAAGGAAAACAATCTCTTGGAACGAGTCACTCGTAGTTGCCTGACCCGGGCCGTAATCAAGTGGCGTTTTACTCTGGCTCTGGAAGATGCATGCAGGTCTTCTTTGATGATTCTTCGCATGGATTTGTCCGAAATATTGGCTTCCTTTGCAAGTTTTGTTATGGAACGCACCGAGTTACGAGCATTTTTTTCACGGACCGATTTGATCACGTTCGGCGTGCGTGCAAAGCCCGGACGTCCGCTTCCCGGCTTCCGCTGCCCAGGACCATCCTGCAGGGACTTTTTTATGCGGTAAACTGTTGCCAAATGGCACCGTACCACCTTGGCAATCTCTTTCGGCTTCTTCTGGGCGAGCAACAAACTGGTGATCACTTTTTTCGCGAACATTTTGACGAATTTGCAATAAAACAAATAGAATGTTTGGATGCAGCACTTGAAAGTAAACATAAACGAATACAATTTCGACAGAAATTAGTCACTAGCTACATGAATTAACCCAATGCTCAAGTTTGAACATTTTCGCATTATTTTCTGCCGCACCCTGTAAAAATAAAAAAATAAAATATTATCCCCCCCACCGCTTGTTCTATAATCAACCCCCCAACCACCACAACAAGACGAGCGGGGACACCGCCCCCACAAAACAAATTTTTCGCCCCCGAAACTTTACCTTTATTTTTAAAAAAAAAACACTATTTTAAAAAAAAAAAAAGAAAGGTTTATTTTTCCAATTAAAATAACCGACCGTGGGGGGGTTTTATTTTTTAACTAATTTTTCCCACATTGGGGGGTGTTTCCACCACCGGGGGGGAACCCCCCGGGTCCCCCCGCAAAAAAAAAGATTTCACCGACAAAAAAAAAAAACCACCCACCTCCCCCCCGTTCCGCCCCCCCGACAAATATTGGGCAATAATGAAGCGGAAGCTTAAGAAAAGTGGAAAAACGGCTCGGAACGCGACTTAGATGACAAAAATGTGGAACAAATGTGCCAAGGAAGTTGACTCCGGAGGTGTGCAGCGTTCGATGGGAGGAATAAAGAAGAAAGTGCCAATTAACATTACAAGCAAAGAAAAAGATTTGTTTTGATATTTTTTCCTAGAAGAACAGTGAACTACCTTTGTTTTGATGTATTAAACTTTTTTGTACGTCAATCCGTTACCGAGATACAGATGATTTTATTATTCCGGATTCTAATTGGACATAGCTTTAAGCGCGAACCACAGAACTATACACTTTAACATTTTACAACATTTCTTGCATTTCAGGATCAACCGAACGAAGATCATATATAATAGATACGAATGCTTGTAGTATTTTTCATTTACATAAATATATATGTACACTACTATATAAATATTTCATGAGAATGGGAGGGACCATCAGGGCACCCGATTGAAGCACTCTGGATGGGGAAAGAGGGAATGCCAACTCCCCATTGCTAACAGTTTGTGAATAGAGGGCGGGCTCTTCTCCCCGCCCATTGGGGCATCCTCATGTTAGGTAGCTTGCTCTTTTGACCAATTGTTCAGTCTTGTTGTTGGAAGGAGATTCTCTATATCCCTGTGGATACGTATAAGTGATGTTGCCTATCGATCCACCCAACCCCTTTTTGGCCCTTCATACAATGGCATGATTAGGACAATCAGTGGTTATTAAAGCTTGATCAAGTCTAACAGAGGGGACTTTGCTGTCGGCCTTTGTTTCCGTGCTACAATGGGTGGTAGTACATATCATACATCATACATAACTCTTATTTTGAAATAGCCTATTTTTGCACAAGCTACATATCTGATATGCTCAAACAAAGTGATATCGTATTTACTACTATTCGTGTGAGCATTTTCGTGAAGAAGTTATTTTAATGTCTCCAATCAAGTCATATGTTGAATCTCCATCACTTCGACCCAAGCTTCAAGCTTCGCAGAATCGATGTTTAGCAAATTACCATTCCATGAACATCGTTATGATACCTGATCATTGGACTTCCGTATCACGTATTACATATTGAATAATCCTAGAACCCTCATGGTCTTGGAAAGGAGCTCGCCGTTGTTCCATCTTCTACTGCCATTAGCAGAATATCCACAATTTTTCCAAACAAATTGGAAGTCAACCTTTTTGAAACCCTGGCAACCGATAAGAAGCGATAAAGATTGATTCAATTTTAAGCTATATTGAGTTACTCGCTAGTTACTCGGTGCATCAATGCAACTCAAAGTATAGCTGTCTCACCCCTAGGGGACAAATGACCAATTGGTTAATGTCCCTCCTAAAACAATGAAAAAAAAAAAATCAAATTGTATTCGCTTTTATACGAGAACATCAAGATGTAACTCCAGCGAATGTTTTTGCAAAAATGTCGAAAGGCAAAACTTCAAATGCCAAAAGAATTGTGCATTCGAAAATTTAAAGTGGCGATGCAAATCGGCTTAAATTGGGAGCCATTTTAGTATTCCAGCGACCTTTACCTTAATCATATAAATTGAAGTGCCCTTCCCTGCATACACTCACTGTCCATATTTTTTTTTCACAATGGCAAGTCGTCGACAATCCCCGGCGACAACGACGACGACGACGACGACGACGACGACGACGATACATGTGGTACATATCAAACACGCGGTCACCGCAACATCCATTCAAAAGCGACTTGCTGGTTGCGAACTAGAATCAAATTTCAAATGTGCACATTTTTCCATTCCATCTCTCTCTGTCTCGCTCTATGGAGCCCCCACCCCCACCCCATCCACCACCACAAACCACATAAAAGTAACTTTTTCCCTCTTTGTGTAACCAGAAATGCTTCAAGCGGTTTTGGAAGAAAGGAGGCCTCAATCGGGCTTGCGAAGAGCAGTGGTAGTTTCATTTCGGCAAAGGCACACTCACCATTCCGGGTAATCATTGAAAAAGGCGGATACGGGGAGGGGGAGTGGGAGGGGGAAGGAGCGTGTTCTCCGCACGGAATGGAGATAAAATTTATGTTGCACTCGTTCGGGGTACAACTTTGCCACATCATCGTCATACTCATCGCCAGCCAGCTATATGCGGACAAAACCGCACAACCTAGTTCTTGCCTTTTAAAAAGCGAAACATCATCTTGAGGCAAAAGTTTTCGCCTTATACTGCCTGCCTGTCCGGCTTCGTCTTCTCGTTCTTGTCGTGTGGTTTTTTTTTTATGGCTTTATACGATGTTGGCATGCTACACACAAAACAGTGTAGAACCAAATGATGGAGCTATCATAAAAGGAACTGACGAAATGGAACCGAGATATGGGCGATTCCCTCGAGAAATGCTGATTATTTTTCCTCTTCGATTGCGGCGGAATAATGGGCAGTAATGCCTGGAAATTCTACTAATAACCATCGTCATGGAACGATAATGCCATCAGATTCAGTGCACCTACTGGTTCCGAAGACAATCCTTCAAACAAAAGTGGATGAGTAAGAAGTATGCATGGATCATTTGCAATATAGTTCAAATTGCATTTCAAGTTATTTAATAGCTGAAACCGCAAACATGTAGAAATTCCACATCGGTGCTGCTGCAGTAACTTCTGGTTGGGTACCTGAGTCGAGCCGGGGCAGATAGATACGAGTAGACAACAGGTTCATCGGATCGAAAGCTGATATTTCCATTCGTTTGTCGTTGACTGCTTTGTTATCAAGCAAGGGCCGAATGAGAGCCTGTCAATAATCATGGGTGGGCATTTCCTTCGACAATTTATGGTTTTCAGATTGCTGGCTCGGAATCAAGTAGTCAACACATATGACGTAACTTTTTCCAAGAAGCTTGTGTGCAGTCCGGGAGGAGTTGAATAAGAGCACGTTGCATTTGCGAGGTCAAGCATGATTCTGGTTTCTGATTCGTTCTGCATTACTTCGTATTGCGCCAAATGAGCTCTATTTTGCCATCGGTGCTGTTGGCACCTGGCGCGTTGGGTGTTTTTGGATTTATTTTTGTTCAACATAGAAAGCGCTTATGGTTATTCCCATCATGGAATGAATTCCCATTTCCGTTTGAGGAACTAGCCGAAGATGGAAGCTCCCATTTTAAGGCTCAGGCTAACTGGAATTTTCTACTGGAAGGCAAAGCACAACGATTCCGTGTTTGCCCTGTTGGGAATTTGTAAGATAGCTGAAAGCTACTTGAGTGAATGGACGGTGTTAATGGAGATCCGCTGATAATAAACCCGTGATTCACAACTGAATCTATGGACAATTTGCCTTTGTTATGAGTCATACTGTCAATAAATATGAGCATAGGAACGGACAGAATACGTCTGAATGCATCTTGAAGAGTGACACAACGGTAATTGGATCAAACTTCAGACAGCGTAAATAGATCGCATGGAACATATTTGCCTAAAAGCAGCCTGGAAGACCGCTCCCGTAGTCACAGACACAGGATTGGGACGGCAGAGTCGACAGGAACAGAATACCTGTAAAAATAGCAATGGGGGCTGATCGGTTATGACTATTTCGAGATTGAAAGGTGGGAGGGCCTAAGGAAAGCTGGGCAGCACTGCCTCCCAATTCAAACTCAGGGCATGGACGACTGAAATAGTAACGGATGTGATATGGCTTGACTGTGCCATAAGGGCACGGGCTGCCCTTAGAGACTGTTTCATATCAGTTGCCGATATCAATCCGTTCATATTCCCTTATGCAGATTCCAAGATTCTGCTGATGTATGTAAACTAGATTGTATGTTATTAATACGGAGTCCATATATTGATAACATTTCACTCACATATTAGGCTTGATTTTCTATTGCTGCAAAAATTCAAAAACTTCACTCTCACACCGATTGAAACGCGTTGACCTATCAGTCATTGGAAACAGATACACTACTAGTCAAAAGTATCGACTCGCACAAAGATATTGCAAAACACACTTGAATATTGCATCACCCCCAAGAGTATCGACTCACCTAGAATAGTAGAATTTATGATGCTAGGGTGCATGCCCTCGACTCAGTTTAATATGCAATGATCGGTTACATTTTTTATTATAGCTCCTAAAGTATTTTCACTGGAAGCGATATTTAATTGGTTATACACTTGCTTAGATAAGTTTGATAAGTCATTTGGTAGTAAGTATCATGAAAAGTTACACAACTAACTTTATTACGTCAGAAACTTTCGAGGGATATGGGTGTAATGTAGGTCTATAAGAACAAAATTGAGTCTATTCATGGATGCAACTTCGTCCTATTCAATAGATTTGTTATTAAATGTAGTCTTCATACGGTTTTTATCTGACTTTCTGATTTGAGGCGTTGCTAGCTGTATTCGCTCTACCCAATACAAAATTTCCTGAAACAAACTATAATAAAACTGCTTAAAAAGGCAAACATACTTTACCTGATCTAATCTAATCTAATCTAATAAAAACGAAGCCAGTACAAGAAAGCATCCTGAAAATAATTGGGTTAGATGACGCTCAATTTTTTTTTTGTCAATATTGATGCTTGCAGCATATCAAAGACACGATACAAGCGTCAAAGCGGCCAGGCTGCAAATGAACGGTAGATCGGAGACTTATTTTGGCATTCTTTTAGATAACCTTATCCAATTCTATCAATTTTCAGGAAATGCATGATTAATTTATTGAATAAGTTTGTTTTAATTTGGTTCATGTTCTTGTAAATTCGGATAATTTCCGAGGCGCATTAATTTTTGGCTCTTATCGTGCCAATATTCACCAGAAAAATAAATGTGCATATAATTTGGAGCATAATACGCTGTAGAAAACACAATTTGTTTTGGATATTTGGCTATCAAACAAAATTTCCCGCAACACTAGACCTTTTTTTTACTGCTAAATGAATCAGAAGAGCAGAGAATCGAACCAAGCAGAACAACAAAAACCAACCACAATATCACAGTTAAGTTTGACAGCTGTGGCCATTTGGCCGCATTCTGGTTTTCATGGCAGCCAATAGGTTTTATGAAGGTTCTCAAGTGGTCATAGCATCTATCACTAGAATATTTTCAAAATCTTTATGGTCTTATAAAGGTTTTATTAACTTGTTTTCACAACCGTCTATAGAGTGGGCCATTTTGTAAAAATTTCGGCTTTTATGAAGCATAGAGGAGGTGTTGGTAGACAAAACAGTTTTGATTGTAGTTTTATCAACAAAGCCGGGAGATGTGTTATACGGCTGGAATAAAACTAAAATTGTTACTTGGGTATTAACCTTGCTGAAATATCGGTGCAAAAAAAAAGCCGAGGAGAATTTTACTAATAATACTGTATAGTACTGTAAACGTTGTTTTCACAAACCACATAAGGTCAATATAATAGTTATAGCTCTGTCAAAAATTCAGCCAAACATATTTATAATTGACAAAGTTACAGAAGGTTGAATAGGACGGTTTATGGAAGCAAAATTTTGCTCGGCTTTTTTTTGCTACTGAGTGTAAAACATCTTTTTATTCGGGAATAGTTTTGTCGTAGATGTAGTATATCTGCATCACTTTGATGAGAAGGGAACGACTCGCGCGCACACACTCACCAAACGGGTAGCGGCGGATGTAAACATTCAAACGACGTTTTCATCATAGACATTCGTTTAGCCGAGGTGCGAAAAAGGTTTGTTTTTGGCAAATTTCTCACGGTGTTCTAGTGTGTTTTAAAGCATTTCGAAAAAACAACTTATAATCATCAAGGTGCGTCAATAATGCGGTGTTCAATTTTTAATGATTAATGATAAATGTAATAGTTTCAGGAATGCCGAAGGGTATCCGACTAACGGAGGTAGAACGGCGCATTATAAGTATGTTCAAGGAGGAAGGCCAATTGAATGTCTCAATTGCCCGAAAAATTGGTCGATCTGAGAAAGCAGTATGGAATTTCCTCAAAATATCCCGAGCAGAAGCGAATAACTTGATAACTGGCCTTGGTGTTTATGAGCTCAGATTAAGAGGTAAAATACCTGAGGATAATACCATCATATTGTTCCCACAATGTCATGCGAATACCGAATGGAGGTAAGACAATACCAAAATAATACCTCTTAGGTGACCAGATACTTACCCAGGTATCCGGAATATCAAGTTTAGTTATTCTAGAGACATTTTGCTTGCAATTCTTAGGTATTTTGCTTAGGTATTTTACCTCTTAATCTGAGCTCTTTAATACCAAGGCCAGTTATCAAGATCAAAATTAGGTATTCATATGCTTTTGTGTTCTGCTCGGGATGGCATAAAACGTGCTACCAAAGGGCGCACCAAAGTATCGTTGAGGATGAAAGGACAAAGGGCAGGAATCGACTGTCCTGCTCCCAAATAAAGCAAAAGCTTGATGTTCCAGTGACTTCCCGACAAATTGCTCGGATTCCGAAAAAATCACCAAACATCAAGTGGAAGAAACTACAAGGAAAACCGAAGATCAATCTCACTCATAAGCAGAATCGGCTGAAGTTCGCCCGAAAGTACATGGAGTGGAAGACGGAATGGCGTAGTGTTCTGTTTTCGGACAAGAAAAAGTTTAATTTAGACAGGCCCGATTGTTAGAGTTGTTACTGGCACGATTTTAATCAAACCAGCGTCGTTAGATCGAAATGAAACTTTGGTGGTGGAAGTGTGATGGTATGGGCTGGCTTTTCCTACCATGCAAAGCTTCCGATTTGTTTCATCTCAACCCGGATGAATTCCGGAATGTACCTGGAGCTATCTATCCACGTCTCCAAGCAATTCAAGGCTTAGTTTGATGAAAAAAACATTCCACTGCTGGACTGGCCAGCTTGAAATCCTGATTGCAATCCCGAAGAAAACCTCTGGGGAATCTTGGCTGGAATGGTTTATGCAAACGGACGTCAGTTTGACAGCATTTCCAGTCTTAAAACATCAGTTTAAGAGTGTTGGGCCAAAATCGAACTGTCTGATTCGATGCCAAACCGTATTTTTGAAGTGATTCGTAACGATGGCGGCCATACCAAATATGAAATATCGATTTTCTTCGAAATTCATAATTAAAAGACATCTTGATGATGAAATTCAACAATTCGGCTAAACGAATGTCTACCCGTTTACCGATATTTTTTTCAATTTTATTAACCAAATGTTACGTAATCCTAAGTTTTATTAATGAATTGGTTAGAAATAAATGAGATGTATCCTACAAGACTGAGTCCGAGCAAACAGTGTGTTTTATTTTCGCTATGCATAGAAAAACCGGGCCTCGGCTAAACGAATGTCTACCACTGTACTTATTGTTACTTTGTTTGGTCCAGAAAACTACAGTTAAAACTGTAGATTTTAAGTATTGAATTCCAGGATAGTTTGGATAACCAAGAACATCCCAAGGTTATCTTATAATGTCTGTTGCTCTTCCAAGATATCCAATGAATATGTTCAAATACACAGCACAGCTTTGCATAGCCCAGAAAGCTTTTTTTTACAACTGTACAGGGTGCGGCAGAAAATAATGCGAAAATGTTCAAACTTGAGTATTGGGTTAATTCATGTAGCTAGTGACTAATTTCTGTCGAAAGTGTATCTGTTTATGTTTACTTTCAAGTGCTGCATCCAAACATTCTATTTGTTTTATTGCAAATTCGTCAAAATGTTCGCGAAAGAAGTGATCACCAGTTTGTTGCTCGCCCAGAAGAAGCCAAAAGAGATTGCCAAGGTGGTAGGGTGTCATTTGGGAACAGTTTACCGAATAAAAAAGTCCCTGCAGGATGGTCCTAAGCAGCGAAAGCCGGGAAGCGGACGTCCGCGCTTTGCACGCACGCCGAACGTGATCAAATAGATTCGTGCAAAAATTGCTCGCAACCCGGTGCGTTCCATAAGAAAACTTGCAAAGGAAGCCAATATTCACTGAATGTATTTGAAGGCATATCGTCACCTTTCATAGGTTATAAATCTGATCTTACGACTGTAGATCCTAACTTCTGAACTCAAGGGCTGTTCTGGTGATCAAGAACATACCAAGATGTATCGTTATATATGTTTACCTTCCAAAAGACTTACTTAATTTGGTCAAATACATTTTGTAACTTTTTTGGTCCAAAAAGTTACAGTTACAGCTGTAGATTTTAAGTTTTGAATTCCAGGATAGGTTGGATATCCAAGAACATCCGAATATTATATTATAATGTCTGTTGTTCTTCCAAGATATTCAATGAATATGTTCAAATACACAGCGTAACTTTGCATAGCCCAGAAAGCTTTTGTTACAACTGTAAGTCCTATGTTCTGATCTCAAGGATAGTTTGAGTGACCAAGAACGTGTCATATTGCTTTTTAATGTTTGTTGAACTTTAAGAATATTAATTGAATATGTTTGAATATTACTTATATCTTTGTATTGCCTTAAAATTACTGCTGCAGCTGTTAATCGTAAGTTCTGAACGTCAGAACAGCTTGGATGACCCAGACCATCCCAAGATTATCTTCTTTTGTATTTTGGTGTTCGAAAATATTCACTGAATATGCATGAATTCGTATAGCTCATATAGCTCAAAAAGCTACTGTTAATAACGTGGATTTCAAGTTCTTAACTCCAGGACAGTTTGGATTACCTATAGGATCACAAGTTTATAAAATAATGATTGTTGACCAGCCATGTCCAAACACTACACTGCACGCCGGGCTATTTTTCACCACGCTAGTGCGTGTATTGAATTCACCACTTTGACTTCTTGCTTCCAGACTTACACGCCACGCGGTAGGTACAACACCAATGCCAGTGCTCGTGTTTTGGCTTCAGACACCGTGTATGATGATTCGGAAAACACCACAGCCGAGTTTCCGATTGTTTCCGATTGCGGAATACACGCGTGTTTAATTTATTTTATTTCTACTTATGCCGTGCTTGTTATATTCAATCAACTTATGCGCCCGTCATCCAACGGCCAAGAAAACAAACCTATAAGTCAAATTATCAAATTTTTAGAATCATCCGACGAGCAATGCTCTATCCGTGGTAACCAGTGTCATACTGGGTGTATGTTGAGAGCTTTCTTGTGATCGTAACCACTCGGCTCGGATGTTTTCCCAAAAATCAAGACACGGTGTCCAAAGCAAAACACGAACGTTTACACTCGTGTCGCGTCCTTAAGAACCGCATGGTATTTGAGATTTATCAAGTATGAGAGGAGAATCGGGTAAAATGGACCCTTTACTGAGGTTAAATCTAAACGAAACTATCACCATTCAATTTTCCAGACATTCTTACATAATTACAAAGCAAGTAAGAGTAAAATTACTAGTGCCGATCTCCAGAACCGCATGGTATATTTGTTTATGCATGTATGAGGGGAAATCGGGTAAAATGGACCACTTCCTGGCATCCGATCAAAGTAAAATTGATTCCATTTAGTTTTTTAGCTTTTTCTGCAAATGTACAGTACATTTGGGTTCAATATAAAGGCCTCAAGTTTAGTTTTCGGGTAATAATTCTAGTTTGCACCCAAAATAAGAGGAGAAATAGGCAAAATGGGACACTTACTGTGTTCAACCCTAAATGAAACCAACATCATTTGATTGCCCGCATTTTTTACCATAAGAAAAGCTATTTTTCAGGACTCCTACCTTGCGGCGTCTAAATTAATGGGACTTTGGATCCATTTTGCCCACTGTGCACTGTTTCTTCAAAGCCAGCCGGCGCGTTTCATCGTTTTTTCGACAAACCGAATGGAAACCTCCGCCTTATTCGGCACATCGATGATTTTCTGCCACTGACCAATCGCCGCTGGGTCGTCTGGGTCACCTTGAATGACTTCACCACCCAGGACGCCGTCAAATGATGGAATCTCAGATGTTTTTCGATCCATATTTCTAGTGGATCTGCTCTTGTTCCGATGCCAACTCAATAACCACCTAAAAGATTATGATGAAATTTCGCCCACGTAAACATTACACTCTTAAATAGTTCATCAATTTTTACCGACAGGCTTCAAAGTTACAAGCTAATCCTTGTGTCTCATTTTTTTCGTGTACAGTCCTTATGCATTGCATAGTTTGGACAATGTGAACATGTCAGGAACGCTAGATTTGGAATGAATTCACGCGATATTCTATATAAATTGTAGTTGGATAATGCCTAAATCTGGTCTACTGTACGGAGGATCGCAAAAAACTTCGTTGCTTACGCTTACTTCGACAAAATAGGTACATTTTTGCGTTCGTTAATCATCATCATTTTTTTGTGTAACTCTACCGATTCAAATCAAAAATATGTTTTTCATCTTAAATCTTTTCACTCGATTTGTTTCATTTAAAGCCCGGATTTTTGTTTTGTTTTTGGACACCTTTCGTCTGCTATAAAAATCACCCACCGCCACCGCATCGATAAATGGGTCTGTCGCCCATCGCCACGGTTAAATACATCACGTACCGGCTACAAATGGGCCCCAGCAAAGCGAATAAGTTCGTCGGAGTTTCGGTTAAGCGTAATTGAGGGCGATACATCAAGGAGGCAAAAAATAAAACACAATGACCCCCCAAGCCCCGCACACACAAGCCTACCGATATCCAAATTGACAGGTGGGAGCAAAGCATATGGAAGCCCAAAGTCCAAAACGTTTAATCGCTCGTTCGTGCCAAAGCAGCAGCAACTTAAACCTCCTGCCTGGCCGACCAAGGAGGAGGAGGACATACGTAATGAATTGAGACCCATTAATTACTTAATCGAAAGCGCGTTCGATCCATCAATCGAATTCGTCACCGTCGTCGTCGTCGTCGTCGTCAAAAGCGTCATGTGAGCGAAAGTCTTGCTCTAAATTGTCGGCGCATTGCAGCGCACCCCAAATGGCTCAAGTTTTGTGGAAAGTCATGTCAAATCAGCTTGGACGGTTGTTCGAAAGGGATTTTTGCTTTGTTTTTTTTTTGGAGCTAACCCATAAGGTGGCACGAAAATTCGACTTCCGACTACATTTAGTTCCATCATCAACGGTAACGAATTTCGGTGCGTTGGTCAGGGGACCGGCGGACGAGGGGTGGGCACTCAACTAAAGTCTCTATAATAATCGAAATGGTTCAAGAGCGCCTAAATTGAATAATTGTACGATTACGAACGAAACCGCTTTTAGTCTTCATTATGCCGAGTAAGTGGGTCGTAAATGGGGAAGGGGGGAGTTATTTAGTTTGTCGGTTGCAGTAATAGCGCGCGACCAATTAGAAACTTGCGCCGTTTTTTTTTACGACCTTCTAATCGCAATTGCCGTCGCCGGTCGTTGTTTGCCGGAGAGGAGAGTCAACCGCATAGAGCGAGTTATCGGTGGTTCGAATCTTGTGCCAGTCTGTGGTCACGTTCATTTATCAATGTTTAATTTATTTCCCTCGCTTGCCAGATACGGACGCGATGCCAGTTCCTCTCGTTTATTATTATTACCCACGTCTGTTGCTCGGCGAGGGCAAGCGGTGGTCCCCCGAAATGAGGTCATTAAAAATCAATTTATGCACAATAAATCACAACGGTGTGCCTGTCGAATGTCAGTTATTGTTATTATTTCTGAACAACATTCTGTTATTTTCTTAGCGTTGCACCCCCGGCCTGTTCCCCGCCCGGCGTAGAGTTTGTGGGCTGGGTATTTTCACTCAAAAGAGTGGTGGATATTTTCTGATATCGCCAGTGAAACCAATATCATCCAAAAGAACCAGTAGGTACATCAACAAAGCCGGCAAATAATAATAAAAATGTATTAAAAATGCCTGAATGCCTTCGCGGTTCGACCGACGACGTGGCAAGGGTGAGTTACCGAGGGCCGGGGGGTTTCAAATTGGCTCCGTAAAATGCGAAACAACCGCAGCGGAAAAATTGAACTCCACCAGCCGCTTGGCCATTGAGAAAACACAATGTGTTGATAAATAACGTAAAATTAAGGCATAAATAAAGCCGAGACGAGCGATGCGGTGTGTTTTACTTATTTTTTTTTTTTTTTACTTTCTGTGTAGTGAAAAAGCGAAAAAGGTTCGTTCGTGTGTAGCGACCATGGACCCCAGCCAAAGTCCAGGGCTTTAAATCTTCATGGATGGTCTAAATAGAAAACGGTCGACACGGTTAGATGTGGCTTCGGTGCGGTTTTCCAGCCAACGGAGCTTTATGGCTTAAATTGTGGAGCATTACTCTCTTGAAATGAACCTTGCTTGTTGCTAACGATAAGCCATGTAACAGATTTTGCACAGCTATATAAAGTTGCAGCGATGGTAAGCCTCATTCTACGGGAGAGAAGCTGGTTTTATCAACGACCGTGGAAGCGTTATGATGCGTGATTCAAAGCTTAAAATTGATTGCAGAATTATGATGGTTTTATCCGAAATGCTCAAGTCAATTATATCATAATTGGGCTTCATTACAATAATGTATCTTCACAAAAATGCATATTTTCATGGAAAATAAGTATGCATTGGGTAGAGTACCGAACATGTTTCCAGTTTTGTTATGTATTATGAGTAGTGTGTTCTCATTTCGTATTTCAGTGACATTCCCTCACATGCTTTTCGTTCGTAAATGATCATACACGGAAACAAATCCATGTCTGTTTTCATGAATAAAAAATCATGAACCGAACACTTATCTTATTTTATAAATTCATGACTTTGTTTTCTTGGTTTCATTATTGAAATGACAGATACGGGTTATGAACTTTGAAAGCGTTGTTTTGCCTCTAATCTGAAGTTGTGTAATCAGCTTCATTAATCAACTATCTATTCAAGAACAACAATAGCATAGTAAGTACATCCACTAAGTACTATCACAGCTCTTCACATCAACACTAGGTTCAAATCCTGACGGTGGATTTATTTTTTTGTTTACATTTAGAGTCGAAAAAGTAGATTTTCCAGATTCATGAATAAAGTTTCCAGTATCAGGAATTCAGCTCATGGTTTTAACCCGATTGATTCATGATTTCATTGCGGCGGAAACATAGTTCATGATATCATGAATATTGATCATGGTGTATATTCATAACACGAAAACACAACATATTCATGAAATCATGACCTGTTTTCCTCATTTTGAAGAACAAATTATTTCCCGTGTCCCCCCCCCCCCCCCCCCTCCCCCCCCACCACCCCCCCCCCCCCTCACCACCCCCCCCACCACACCCACAATTTAAAATAATTTTCCTCGCCCACCACCACTTTCTTCTCCCCCCCACCCCCCCCCCCCCCCCACACCCCCCGACCACCCCCCCCCCCCCCCCCCCCCCCCCCCAACCCCCCCCCCCCCCCCCAAAACACCCCAAAAAAAAAAAAAAACCCCACAAACCCCCTTAATGCCCCCACACTCCCGCAGCGCGAAAAAGGGAGGGGCGAGCGCCCCAAGGTAGACGTCGGGGGGAACATACCCCCCACCCGAACCCAGAAGGTGTTGAGACCCCCCCAAGCAAACCCCGGACTATCAAATAATGAAACCCCACAAAAATACGCTGCTGCTCGCAGTACCGTTCGAAGAATTCGTTTGCGAATAGGATATCGTTCTTATCGAGCCAGCAAGCAACCAAACAGAAAGTTGAAGCAAAGTTTCGCCACCAAAACTCGAGCTCGAAAGTTGTACCAGCAGCTTTTGACAAAGTACCAATGATGCCTGCTCATCGACGATGAAACCTACGTCAAAATGCATTTCGGACAACTTCCTGGCCAAAAATTCTGCATGGCGACGGCACGAGGAGATGTTCCTGCAAAGTTTAAGTTTGCTTTTATGGACAAATTTGCCAAAAAACTGATGATTTGGCAGGGGATATGCAGCTGCGGAGCAAAGACCAAAGTGTTCGTGACGAATAAGACGATGAACTCGAAGCTGTACAAGGAAGAATGCCTCAAAAACCGCGTACTACCTTTCATACATACATCATCCAGAGTTCAAAACATCAGCAGTTAAATCTTATAGCAGAAAATGTATGGTATATGTAATACAACTGAAAAGAGTTGCATAATTAAGCACATTATGCAACTCAAATGGGTTGCTCAATGAAGCATATTATGCAATCCATTTGTCAGTGCGGAAAAGTAGACCGTTATGATACCAGAAAGTGTGATGTGAGTTGAATAATGGGAATTTATAGATATAATTTGGTAGTTGAAGCAATTGCATTTGTATGGGTTCTTGGTTTTTGATTATCAAAAATAAAAATTTAATTGAACATAGCGTTTCTACTCTCAGTGAGCTTGAAGTTTAGGGTCAATGTTAGTCTAACCATAACAAATTTGAGATAAGAGATATTTTTTCCACATACGTTCGATTATTTAAATGATAGATTGAAAAAAAATGTTTTAAAATTTTCTCTACTTTAAAAATTTAAAATTTAACGAATTTCTACGTTTTGAGCTTATTTGCAACAATCCCTCGCAATGTCACAAACCTCCAACAACCTCAAAGCAGCATGTGTGAATAACTATTATTTGAGTTGTTGAAAACATGCAATAAGTCCAATGTTAAATTTCTGCATTGTATGAATGTAATGAATTATTACTATCACAAGTAACAGCGAACTCACCTCAAACTGAGAATCCAGCCATTCTGCTTTTCTTACCACAAACCTTGTTTGACTCCGAAGACTTATCCAATAACCATTGAATGTTTTAATCCACGCATCGAAACTGACCTTTAACTCACCTTCTTTCCCTGTTAAACTCTGCTGTCTTAAGAACTCGTAAACGTTTTATTTATTCCAGTTTCTGAAATAAATTTCAACTAAATCACGATTTAGCACAACCATTCTGAATGGATTCAGCTTTACACCTGAAATGACGTTCAACTTTTGAAAAGCAAGCATACTTGGGTGTTTGGGCCTAGGATAGGATCCGGCGAGTAGTCATTCAAAAAGATACCATATTGGGGTCAAAACCCTTGGCAGAGGGATAAACAAAGTTAGCAAGTCAGATAGCTTCCCAGGTAACCAATAAGCATTAGCACATGCAGTAAATCATCCCTAAATCTGCATTTCAGATGCTACAAGCATTATATTAGCATTATATCAGCATCTTGAATGCCATCTGTTGTAAAGTTGAATTTCAAATGCTATTTAAATGCTTGCAGCCTGTAATGAGCATTTCGAATGCAAAATAGCATTAATGAAGCACTATCATAGCATTGCAGTAAAGCAGCCGAATATTGGGCCAAAAGCGGCATTTATGTTGCATTTAAGGCGATTTAATTGCTTGATAGGCTGCCGCTAAGACGCTTTGGAACTGCTTACTGGTTACCCAACAAACATCGGTGTTGAATTAGAGCTTGTTCAAGCAAATTTGGAGAAGCTATTCAGCTGTTTCTTCTAGAATAGCTGAATAGCTTCTCCAAATTTGTTTGAACAAGCTCTTATTCAACACCGATGTTTGTTGGGTACCTGGGTTAGGCGGTAAGAGCATCTAGAAGTTGAGAGCCCTCAATAAGCTAATTGCAAAATGCAATGCCTAGAAGGAGAAGAAGAAGTCATTTGTTTTCTTCGATGACAGAGCAAGACGGTTGCAGTTGTCGGATCGTATCTAAGGTTTGGACAAGGTGCTAAATAAGTACAGCAGGCCATGTTCAGAGTTAGTTTTGAAACGTGTGGAGTACTACGTTTTCCATATGTTAGTGTGATTGAATCGTAAAAAGAAGACACCGTAACAAAAGTGCAGCTTCTTTAATTTGCGGAGAAATTCATGTGGATACTCCTGTTGTGGTGATTCCTCCCATTTAGACTCATGCGCGCGAATTATTTGCGTGGATTTTTTTTTCGTGTCGGCTCACAGATATGAGAAAAGACCACGTACTAGTAAATAATGAGCAGTATCATGTTAAGCACGACTATTTTGAAAATTAAGCTCAACTAACAAGCACAATTGTGGCACTTACGCTGAAAATAAGCCGAAAAATGGTGAACTCAAGAATATTTGAATTCATACAACTTTCAATATTTCATGGTTTTTTATGGCTCACACGAGACTAGTCATTCTTTAGCTACTTCGATTAAAGATAACTGAAATAAGATAAATAATTCAACGATATGGGTTAAACTGGGGTGAAATCAGCCATATCTTTGTTCACAGAGCCGTGCGGTAGTTGAACAGCTACTATTCGATTGTCCAAGAAATTTCACATGGTATTAGCACTATGTTGTTGATGTTGTTCTGTGCGGTGAATCCGTCTCCAAGAAGGTTATACATTTTCTCGAGCAATTAAACAACCCAACCGAAGCGTCAAACAACAAACAGTGGCCAGAACTCGGGATCCTTCGTTAAGTCCCATGATGGTCCAGTTACGTTTTGGCCAGATCAAGCCAGCTGCCATTACACCAAAGAGACCAGGAGACCAGTGAAGGTATGAGTCTAAATAACTAAATCCGGTCCGGCTTTGAAAGCCATTTTTTTTTAAATAAAGGCTGGTCTGTCATCGAAACTGGCTTCTTCAGGCAATACTCCCAATCTCCATCACTCTACGGTTTCCTCCACTCTCAAGGGTCTAAAGCTTCCGATGATCACTCTGCCCGAATTCAACGGCGATTATAAGGAATGGTTGGCGTTCCACGATACTTTCCTGGCATTGATCCACTCGAACCAGGACGTTCCGGACATACAGAAGTTCCATTACCTGAAGTCATCTGTAACTGGTGAGGCTACTCAAGTCATCGAGTCGTTCGCAATAAGTGCTCCCAAATATCCACAGGCCTGGCAAGCACTGGTGAGCAGGTTTTGCGAATGAGTACCTCCTGAAGAAGCGGCATCTGCAGGCGATGATGGAGATTTATCCAGTGAAGAAGGAGACAACGGCTTCGTTGCATGGGATCGTTGACAACTACGAGCGGCACACCAAAATCCTACGGCAACTCGGGGAACCGATCGACGCTTGGAGCACAATCTTGGAGCATTTGTTGTGCGTTCGCCTTGCGGATGAGACTCTCATATCGTGGAGGGTTCATGCAGCTTCGAACGACAATTCAACCTACGATGCACTCATTGAGTTTCTGCACCAGTGCATTCGAGTTCTGGAATCCATTTCGGTGAACCACGCCCAATCTCCGCCGCAGTACGTCACGTCCTCTGATGTTTCGACAGCTACTCGGTGAAATCGAAATCTGTAACGACAGTCGGTAATCAGAGCAAGTGCTTTGCTTGCGAGCAGTGCCACCCATCGGTGCAGTGTACGATATTTGGAAAGATGTCGTCTGGCTTTGGTGAATGCAAGTCGGCTCTGCTTGAGCTGCTTCCGGAGTGACCATTTTTCAAGGATCTGTACTTCGAAATTTACACATAGAGTTTGCCGGTGACGTCTCTCTCCTTCATGGCGGATTCGACGACAATGCAGGCCCTTCCGGAACTAGCAACGCTGCACGGGTATCTACCAATGTGAATCTGACTTCTGTAAGTGACGATGCCGCATCCTCCGTGCTTTCCGCTGCCACTTCCATCGAATCGGCAGAAGTTAGTTACAGTCTTCCACTCCAAGAGGTCGAGAAAAACGTGTTTATGTTGACAGCGATCGTGATCGCTATGATCGCTATGACAAGGAGCATTTCGCTCGAGCGCTGCTGGATTTTGCATCCCAACCCAATCTGATGACGGAGAAGATGGCTCAATTACAACGATTGCAGCAATGCAAGACAAATGTCCTTGTCCAAGGTATCGGTGGGCAGCCACAGCATGCTAAGCAGTTTGTGCACGTTCAGATCTGGTCCAGAAAGGAAAACTTCTCCGTGAACGCCGAGTTCCTGATCCTCCCGCAAGTCACTCCTGGTCTGCCTGCCCACGATTTTTCCGTAGAACACTGGAAGCTTCCGCTGAACCTCTTCCATAAGCGTGCTCCGATCGACACGATTCTTGGAATTCAGCATTTCTTCGCGTTTTTCCGGACAGCAGACCGAATCAATCTGGCCAAACCTCTTCCTCTGCTCATCGACAGAGTCTTCGGATGTCTTGTCTCTGGTTCCATTATCCAAATCCCTTCTGCAAAAGTGAATCCTCCTTGCTCCGTTGTGGCGAATCCTCCTTGCTCCGTTGTGGCGGTATGTCTGTTCAATCTCGAAGAAACCGTCGAAGAAATGCAGACCCGATCACGATTACTCGCTTGAGGAGAAGCAATGAGAGGAGCTGTTTGAATTCACTGCTTCAATGAACGCAGAATGTCGGTACATGGTCCATCTACCCCAACAGCTCAACTTCAACGAACTGCTTGGTGACTCCAAGTCTATGGCACTCCACCGTTTCAACCTTCTGAAACGAAGACTTGAACGCAACCTCGAATTGACGGTGGAGTACGACATATCCCTTGGACACATGAGGCTTGTACAAGAGGACGAAGTACACCATTCCGGCACATACTATCTCCCCCACCACCCGGTAGTTAAAGAAACAAGCACGACGAACGAAGGTCCGCGTCGTTTTCGATGCATCTGCCAAGACCTCTACTGGCTTTTCACTGAATGAAGTGTCGTTCTACTACTTCTTCAATTCCGCACATATCTTGTGGCGTCGCCAAGATATATCGTTAAGTTCTGTTGTGCTCCTACGATACACCACTACAACCACTACGATAATCCTGTGGCGATTCAACTCGGCGGATCCAATCGAAATCTTTGAATTGTTGACGATTACCTATGGTTTGAGTCCTTCCTCCTTCCAGCGGTGCTTATCCACTCGGTGCCCCCACACTACGGAAGAGCGTTTATGTGGATGACTTCATCGGTGGAGCGGCTTCAGTCGAAGAAGCGATCCAACTGAGAGGGGAGCTGAGCGAATTACTGGCAAAAGGCGGCTTGGAACTACGGAAGTGGGCATCAAACCAGCAGGCTTGTCATCTGGTGAAATAGGCTTGACACAAATGCGACGAAAATGAGACGATGAAAGCGCTCAGCATTTCCTGGGAGCACGAGACTGGCAATCTCCAATTCGACTCGAATATTATGCAGCGCAGCAGTTCTCTAACGAAACGGTCAATCCTCTCCGGAATGTCCCAATTATTCGACCCTTTGGGGTTGATATCCCCGATTGTCAACAAGGGGAATATGCTGAAGCAACATTTGTGGCTACTTTCGTGCGGCTGGGATGATGCAGTTTCGGATTCCATTGCAGCATCCTGGGAAGAGTTCGTTGTTCAGATTTCGAAGATCTCAAACTTCCGAGTCAGTCGATACACGTTGCTGAAAAACTCTACGATCCAACGCCATACCCAGGTAACCAATAAGCATTAGCATATGCAGTAAATCAACCCTAAATCTGCATTTCAGATGCTACAAGCATTATATTAGCATTATATCAGTATCTTGAATGCCAGCATCCTGAATGCTGTCTGTTGGAAAGTTGAATTTCAAATGCGATTTAAATGCTGTAAGCCTATTATAAGCATTTCGAATGCAAAAAAGCATTGATGAAGCATTATCATAGCATTGCAGTAAAGCAGCCGTATATTGGGCCAAAAGCGGCATTTATGTTGCATTTAAGGTGACTTAATTGCTTGATAGACTGCCGTAAAGACGCTTTTGGAACTGCTTATTGGTTACCTGTGTATTTTCTCCGATGCTTCGGAATCAGCGTACGGGGCGTGTACCTTTGTCAGATGCGGGTATTCCGCTGAAAAAATCCGTGTTGAACTCTTTGCATCAAAATCCCGAACAGCACCGCTGCAGAAGATCACGTTACCTCGATTGGAGCTGTGTGCGGCCGACGTAGCAGCGAAACTCCATGCAAGAATCGTCAAAGCACTCCAGGTATTCATCAACAGCTCATATTTTTGGTCCGACTCAACCGTTACCCTGCAGTGGCTGCGGGCATCCCCTAGCACCTGGAAGAAGTTTGTGGCAAACCAGACGTCGGAGATCCAAAGTCCAATACATGGAGCTACCAGGAATAGCGTCGCCAGCAAAGACAACTCGACAGACCTGGTATCACGTGGCATGCACGTCGACGACTTCCTGATTAGCAAATTGTGGAGAAGAGGTTCCGAATGGTTGTCACGATCCGAGGAAGAACGGCCTGTCTCGAAGCTCCCCGAGTATCCATAAAACGAAAAGGAACGACGTATGCTGATTTTCGCCTTCCCCAGGACACTACCGGCGTTCATCGACAATCTCCGGAACGAATCTCGCATGCAACCAATTCCTTCTACTTGTCCGCTTCCCAGTATTTCGTTGGCCAGTGAACACCTGCACGTCGCCGAGCGGACATTAGTTCAACTGGCCCAGGCAGACGCATTCCGCGAAGGAATTCCGGACTTTCAAAACGACAGGGCTGTCGGAAAGCGATCGTCTACTCGTCTACTGGCTAAACAAAACGAGGTATTTTTGACGTAGGACTACGCCTTTGTTTTCTATACTGGGGTACAATTTAAAAAAAATTGCACTGCGACCGCCACGAAAAGTGGTCAGGTTTTGAGCGTTAATATCTCAGTCGTTTCTCAAAAAAATTTCAAAATGTTTGCACCAATGGATCGGAAATATTTCTACGCACCAATTTTAATAGAGAAAGCTGTTGATTTTGGACCACATACTATAGGAAAATTCATAAATTTTAAGCCTTGTCTTAAAAAGTATGTTTACACCTTAAGGTCTAAGGGGTCATATATGACCCCAATAGGAAAATGGCTGTATAAAACTACAGACTGAATAAAAGTGTACAATGTCTTCAGTAAATTTGTTCTACATTAATTCCTCTATCAGAAAAATATGAAAAACATACGAATTCAACGCCTAATTAGCGACCTAGAACATCCTGAATATAAAGATGTTCAGGAAGAAAAAATAACTGACTTATTAATAGTGTAAAGCGTTGTTTAAGAATATGGTACATATGCATACGTATTATTAAATTCTTGTTGATAAACGTTAAATATTTTTGTTTCTTTCTGTGTTGTTCAAGGCATTCCAAAATGTGCTTGAGTTCAGAACTTCAGATCTAGATCAATTATATCAGTAGCTTTGTATCCTATGAAAGGTGACGATATGTATTCAAACATATTGAATGAACCTTTTGGAAAGTCAACAGTCATTATTTGATAACTTTGTGGTGTTCTAGGTCATCCAAACTGTCCTTGAGTTCAGAACTTCAGATGTATTGTAGTATCTATAGCTTTTTGGGCTATACAAAGTTATGCTACGTTTTCAACCATATTCAGTGTATATTTTCGAACGTGAAAAAAAAAAACATTATGAGATAAACTGGGCTGATCTAGGCCATCAAAACTATCCTTGAGTTCAGAACATAAGATCTACAGAAGCAACAGTAGGTCTTGAAGAATGCAAAGGGACAATAAGGATTGAAGAATATTCATTGAATAAAGTGCAAGGTTAATAGATATAATGTTAAAATCTTGGGATATTCGAGGTCATCCAAACTGTCTTTAACCTGAAAACATAAGATCTACAGTTGTAGCAGTTGTTGTTTGGGCTACATAAGGTGACTATATACATCCAAACATTTTCAGTGAATCTTTTAGCAAGTCATCAGTCATTATTTTATAATCTTGATCCTCTAGGTAATCCAAACTGTCCTGGAGTTTAGAACTTGAAATCCACGGGAGTAACAGTAGCTTTTTGAGCTATATGAGGTTACGTTACGAATTCAAGCATATTCAGTGAATATTTTCGAACACAAAAATACACAAGCAGATGATTTAGTGATGTTCTAGGTCATCCAAACTGTTCTTGCGTTCGGAACTTAAGATTTACAGCTGTAACAGTAATTTTGAGGCAAGTTATAATAAAAATTCAAACATATTCAATTAATATTCTTAAAGTTGAACAAACATTTAAAAGCAATATGATATGTTCTAGGTCATCCAAACTATCCTTGAGTTCATAACATAGGACCTATAGTTGTAACAAAAGCTTTCTGGGCTATGCAAAGCTACGCTGGGTATTTGAACATATTCATTGAATATCTTGGAAGAACAACAGACATTATTACATAATCTTCGGATATTCTTGGTTATCCAAACTATCCTGGAATTCAAAACATAAAATCTACAGCTGCAATTGTAGCTTTCTGGACCAAAAAGTAGCAATATGTATTTGACCAAATTAAGTGAGTCTTCTGGAAGGTAAACATATATAAAAAAGATATCTTGGGATGTTCTTGGTCACCAAAACTGCCCTTGAGTTCAGAAGTTAGGATCTACAGTCGTAACATTAGCTTTATAACCTATGAAAGGTGACGATATGCCTTCAAATCTATTCAGGGAATCTTTTGTAAGGTCACCAGTTATTATCAGATTATCTTGGGATGTTCAAGTTCATAGAAGTTGACCTTGAGTTAAGAATTAAAGATTCATAGTAGTAACCGTTGCCTTTTGGGCTATACAAAGCTACGATAAGTATTCAAACATATTCAATGAATATTCTGAAACGTCCACAGACATCAAAGGATAACCTTGTTAGTTTCAGGTCATTCAAAACTTAAGGTCTGCAATTGTAACAGTAGTTTTATGGGCTATATAAAGTTACGGTAGTTTATTTGGCATAGAATATCCCAAGATTATCTCACCATGTCTCTCGAAAATGAGAAGAATGATTAGTAATTTCCATTTAATTCCAACTACCTCTATTGCTTGTAATCCTTATTCTTATCACATCATATCACATCACATCATTAAAAGGTCGAGGAATGCAAGTTTCCCATCCGTTTTCTATTTCATGAGTGAACTTGATGTCTTTGTGGAGATTGTTGATTGTTTGAAGAATTAAGGGGAGATCCTCTTGTTTAACTATGGCGAAGATGTCGTCGAAAGCCGTACTAGGGGATGCAGCAGCCCGTCTTCGCGAACCAAACCCCATCCTTCCCTGAATTAAAGGCCTCTCAAAAGTCCACAAACCCGGAAACGAAATGAGGGAGATTGTTTCATCTGTAGGATCTCCAGCTCATAAGCTAGCAAAATGGTAAGTGAAAGAATTTCTCGTTCATCACTATGAGTATAATCGACGAGCCCGTGATATTGCTTTCAAGTTCTGTTTGTCGTTGCGATTTGGAACTGTGTTTACTCTTTGACGACTTCAGCCCCAAACGCTGTTTTGTTTTTTGGACAAAACTAGATGACATTCCTATTTTACGAGCCACCGTTCGAACAGAGAGATTCGGATTTTCCTTCAATATCCTCTTCAACTTTCGGTCCATGAAAGGATCAGCACATGTTCTTATCACTTCTCGGTATCCTCTCGACCATCGAACGTTCCGAAAATGATTTAAGCACCCAGTGAACAGTGAATTTAGGTGAATTCAATTTTTTTGCAAGCTCCCGTATGGACAAGTCAGGATTTGCCCAAAGATTTTTTTAAATATCTCAAAAGTTGCAGTGCAGGTGTCCGGATTAATGTGGGTACAGACCTTATTATAAGATGATTTTTGGAAAAATCTTCTCTTCTTGTTAAAAATAATCATTTACAATGTCGAAACTTTTTTTTAGCATCCTGGGAATAACCCGAAAACTTCATTCGAATCCTCTTAAAGGAAATGCATGTGTCATCGGTGAAACAATATTTATGGTAACCCCTTGATAAATTAGGGAGTTCAGTAGTTCATGTTGAGAGCAATATTGGCTCTAGAATAGTAGACAGTGGAGAGATAAAAGTTGGTTGCTCGATTGCAAACATATCGACTTGTGTCAAATGGAACAGTTTCAGCACTGTTCATTGGCCGCTTTCCTCTTTGCTGGTCCAAAAAGACTTTGCTCGATCAACCAACGTTGAGCACTTGACCTAAGTAGACGAAAATGGACGAAATTATGGGATCATAAAGCAAGTTGTCCTTGAGAGTTAACATATTGAAGTATTCCGAATCACATACCAAATGTTCGTGTTTCAGTTCATCGCGGTACTTGAAAACATTTTTGTTTATTTCAATTGACAACGAGGAAGATGGCCATTACCTAGTAAATTTATCGTCACACATAAAATACACATTCAAGGAATCTTCCACTATCCCATCCAATCTTGAAGGAAGCTTGATTCCCGCTGCTGATACTCGCTCACACAAAGAGTTATTGTGTAGGAAAACCTTCACAACATCGTTGTCGTCGTTGCTGTCAAACGCGGTAGTAGCGATAATCTTCGTCCGTGCCGCAATGGGGACTGAAAGTAATTTAATTTAGTCCCGGCTCGCTGCTGACATGTACGGCACCGCATGATGGTCCCCTTTCTATTCAGTTGTAGGATCTTTATCTAGTGGACGTGAAACGATTTTTTTTTATTGTTGAGTTTGCTGTCGAAGTGGATAGTGGACATTGAGTTTTACTCTTTATTCATGCTGCGTTGCTTTCCAACAGAATGAATAATTTAGGAAAGATCATGGTGGTTTACGGTTGAATTCTTTCGAAGGAATGTTAATGTCAGTGGTTGATCACAGTTTGACTTTGAATGACCTTCGTGATGATTGTAAAACGGAAAAGCCCCATAATTTCTAATCGATTCAAGCGCACTCTCTTGAAAAAGGAACGACTTCAATTTGGGATTGAAAGTCCTTCTCGCATGAATCCAATCAAGACCACCAGAGTCTCCAAGCACCAAGAAGCCCCCGAACGGAACGCAGAAAAAATAGCATTCAAGCATGCAAATGGCAAAAACGCCGCCACTTCGAAAGTAGGTACGTACTCGAAAAACGAGGCTATTTCGAGAGTATGGCATTTAATTAAAAGCTATTTCCAAACGAATGAAACTAGACTGATTCCTCGTCCTTCCCTCGCTCGCTCACTCTTTCTCTAATTCCTCGTTTCGTTGCCAATTGCCGCGTTGTACGTGCTCACTTCATGAACAAGCTGTCACGATAGCTAGGGGGGCTATCCCATTCGCCTCTCGGAGCTCTCGTTGTTTTTTTCTGGCTTACTGCGTGGCAACCCATCTACCACCCACCACCCACCACGACTCGCGAAGGCATGACGACGACCAAGCAGCCAAAAGTAGCTTTTATCGAAGAGTCATGTAGTGCTTCGTATTGCTGCCGCATGTTGTTTTGTTGTATTTAGAGCTCTCTGCTACACATTACATGCACTCTTCGATGGCTTCCCCGTTTCCTTCCCCCGCCCCCGGTTGATCCGTCTTGCAAAGCAACAACTTCTTGATTACGAGTTTCCTTTGTTTTGATCGGTGCTCGTGTCTTCCCGGAAAGTTCCACCTCCTCTCGAGCCTAAGACAAGGTATGTTTACGGCTTCTTCGTCTTGTTTGCAGCGCTCGTCGGAATATAAGACTGCACCGCGTGCCGCGCCATGGCCAGGGAAGCCGTCACCGTCATGGCATCTAATTCGTTTCCCTTGAAACCGTGCGTTCCTCAATGCTTGACGGACGGACAAACCGAAAGACTCGCAGCTAATTATGCGCGCGAACTCGGTTCGTCTTCGCCAGGGCCATCGTACAATTATGCTTGGGTTTCAAGATGAATGCGATTATGGGGATGAATGAATCGTGAATGGGAGAGGTTGTGTAACTCGGTGTGTGGTCTCCTGCGGATGAGCTGCTGCTGTTGGGATTTATTTAGTGTAGCGAATGGTTGATGCTGATTGGACTAGCTTCTGAAGAAATTTTGCTTCATTCAAGCAATCTTGCGGCGGACGGAGTCAGGGTTATTCAACAGATCGTTTACTTAATATTGTGCAAAACGATTAAAATAAGCAATATCACCCAGCAACACAGTTTGTTGTAACCTTTTCTAATGCATACAAAAAAAAAATTACGAATAATTCATTCGGGTCATATTGACTCGGATTTGGTCCAACAAATTCTCGATCATTTTATGAACACCTTTCAATTTATATATATCTCGAAATAATCGTTGAAGTATAAATTTTAAGAATTAGGTTAATTAGGTCTTGGCTAGGGGGGGAAGTAGCACATCAAATCTTCCTGTCCGCCTCTAAGCATCTTGCTTTGGGGTACCAGGTGGGTCTCCACCGATTGCCTGTCGATATGCCAAATTTGGAAGACGTCTGCATTGAGTTATCTCAAATTATAATAATCCGTCCACTATACCACAAAACATTACGATTGGTTGAGTGGATGAGAGATAATGAAGTCATTGGGTATAGGACCAAGTCTCCCCCGGGTGGTGCTGAATCATCAGTTGCCAGAAGTCAGGAAATGCATCTACGGACTCTTATTTTTACCAGGTCCCTATGTCGTAGTTTTGGATGGATTGGCGTGGGTTGTTCTTTATATTTTTATTGTTAGACTATTATATTATTATATTATTCTAATCTCAATTTCAGTGAGCGAGATAAGGCGCTATGACCTTGGCAAATTATTGACAGACTTTTGGTTCAAATGCCAAAAGTCCACCCACTGGCAAAAGGAGCATAAACTAATCTTTCTAGCATATATGCTCCCAACGATAAAAAAAAACAAACTTTCACATTATTTAACTCTATATGGAAGCGTTTGGTACGGGAGGTCCACGCTTTCTTCCTTCCCTTGATTCGAAGTAGTAGAGCAATTTCAGACACTCTTTTTAGAATAGCTCTATTTCTTGGAATACGCAGTTGGCCTGGCCGGTGACAAGAAAAATGATGCATTCAAGAAGTCGTCATTTTCCAGGATGCTTTCAAGAATTGGCTGCGTTAGTTTGAAATTAGATTGGATAAGATTAGGACGAATTTCACGCCAACTCGTCTTCGTGATTGGCAGCACCCTTTCGGAATCCAATGAAACTTTGTGGGTGGGTAGACTATGTCTTTACAGCCAACTTTGCATACTTTGTTTTTTCAAAATCTAGACTACAATTTGCAAAGGGATTAAGTTTTTTGATCGATTTTTTTTAAATCAACATAACTCAAAAAGGAAAAGACTTACAAAATAGTAATCTATGGATGAATTTTAGAAAATCGTCCTAACTTTTATGAAAAAAATTGTAAAAATTGTAAAATCGATTCTTACACGCTAAAAAAAATTATTTTAAAATTTAAAGTCGGTTGTCAAAAAATATCTTAGAATTGGACGACATTTTTTTTTAAAAGAGACAATATAATTGTCTTAAAGTTCGCTGTACATTGTAAGATGGGCACTTTTAAAGAAAATAAGTTTTTCTATTAACAAGTTTTTCATGTCAACATAACTCAAAAAGGAAAAGACTTAAAAAAAAAAGATAAATGGGTTGCTTTTGAAAAGTTGTCTTTGCTTTTATGAAAAAAATAGTAAAAATTATAAAATTGATTCTTACACGCTAAAAAAAATATTTAAATTTAAAGTCCATTTGCAAAATATGACTATCTTAGAATTGGACGAATTTTTTTTAAAATATAGGCAATATAATTGTCTAAAGGTTCGCCATGCATCGCGAGATGGGCACTTCTAAGGAAAAACAAAATTCTAACAAAAAAAATTTCGCGCCAACTCGTCTTATAATTTTAATGACAATTTGGATTTTTTAAGGGTTTTTGAATGTGTGAAAAATCAAGGCTACTTTTTGGAAAGGGCTTATTTTTAAAATATTATTAAATTTAAATTTTAGTGATAATACAATTGAATCAGGTGGTTGATCCTGTTTCTTACCAAACCTTAGAAGTATATTACAAGAAGGACAATAAATTGGAAAACCAAAGCTTTGTCATAATATCTGAAGTATTGACTCATGACTAGCAGTAAAGTTGTTTATATCAAAATTGCTAGATTAAACAAAATTCAATATATTGCTCAAAAATTATTTTCATGTCAGATGGAGCAGCGGCCCATTATAAGAACAAAAAGAACTTTGCCAGCATGTGCAATTTTATGTCCATGTATGGATTGGAACCTCTCATGGTTAAGGTCCATGTAATGCTATTGGTGGTAATCTCAAGCGAAAGGCAAAGAGAGCAAGCCTTGCTCAAGATAATAGAAACACAAACTCAAAAACTCCTCGAGAACTATATGACTGGGCAGTTGAAGAGTCAAATAAAAGTATTACATAACTGAATTTCTGCTTCATATCAGCTGAACAGTATGCAAAGATGTCAGAAGAACTTGAGGAGTTCTATAGCCACGTAAAGACAATAATCATTGCTTCGTACCTATTTCAGAAAATTAAATTTCAGCTTAAAGGTTTTCTGATTCAAAGGATAATCCAAAGAAAATCACTTTGTATGTGAAAGGTTTATAAATTTAATAAATGAAGCTATGTTAATTACTAATACGTGAAGATGTACATATGAAAAATAAATAAAATAAAACCCTTACCAATAAACCTATGATTTTTCATTGACATAAATAGTATTTCGAAAATTCATATAACGTCATATTTGAATCGTCTTTAAATGGATATGCATCAATCATTTCAAGACGACTCAAATATGCTATTTTTTAAGATTTATCAGCCCCCCTCTATCACAATTTTTCCCATACCTTTTACACATTCTGTAACAAACCTTTACCTTCCTTCCGCAAACTCACACCCACCCCCCCCCCACCCTCCCTCCCCGCAAAGATATACGAAGTCATATTTAAATCACAAGCTATGAATGACTTGTACTTTAACGTACACTTTTGGTTCTGTTTTACTGATGTAAAGGAAAATTTAATTTTGTTGACCCTTTTCAAATGTTAGCCTAGATGATTATTGTTTTTACCAAATGTTCAATACATTCAATTCTTTATCACTGCTAATTTTATTGGATCCTATAGGGGTGTTGAAGACCATAACTAGACGAGTTTGCGTGATACACGTTAAAAATAGGACATGAAAAACTTAAGCTCTTTTCAAATGGTAGTCTACAATTTTTTTGAAAAAAAAAAAACAAAGTATACAATGTTGCTTGAAAAGACATAGTCTACACACTCACAAAGTTTCATTGGATTCTGAGAGGGTGCTGCCGAACACAGGATGGATTGGCGTGAAATTCGTCTCAGGCTAACAGGCTTGGCTAGGACCGAGTTGACCGCTTCACATCGGCTAATCGTATGCAAACCATTTATTAATGAGTGTGTTATTTACGAAAATCGTCACCAAATTAAGCTTTTTTGACTTCTAAATTGATAATTTTCCTTGAACATGCAACAACCAGGTTCCGGATGAGAGCATGATTGACCGCCCGATAGCTGCTACTCCGTCATGGCCAGATCAGCTGTTATTAAACAGAGAGCCAACAGACGATGTTTGGGACTAACATACATCTTCATTGTAAAAGAACAGTTGATCTCAATTTTATTATACCGGCGTCTGCCACGTCCGAATGCGGGTCAAGTAGGGAATGGGTAGGAATGTGTTGACGTCGTACTTGTTTTGAAGAGAGCCGCGCAGAGAAATCACTGGGATGTTGGATAAAATAGTTGGGTCTGCAGCAGGATTCACATTGGTACACTGTGCGCTAAATTCCACTGACGTCATTAGCGAATAAGAAATTTTACTATGTTCCCAGTTTATTCTCTGTACAGAGATGTACAGTTAAATTATTCAAATTTTGGCTTCGATTTAAACCAACAGTAAGAATGCTGTTGGGGCACTCATTTTATCAGGTGTGTACATGCAGGCATTCGTGTTTTACCAAAAATTGACGGAACCTTTGGAGGACTAAAATTTAGCAGAAAATGGGAAGTATAATACTACCCCAAACTTGACGTCTGAAGAAATTTTGACAAGAGAAGAGGATAACTTGCCCATATTTCCAGAAAAAATGCTAATGTAAGTTTAATGACGCTTTCTTGCACAAAAGGAAATAGTAAAATTTCACCAAATGACGGACTTCCACAAACTTCTTCGCAATTTGAACCGAATGCAACTGAAATTTTGGTGAATTGCCAAATTTCAATCGCATGAAAAGCCCAGACAAAACGTTATTTTGGCAACCGGAACAAGCTGGAATGAAAGCGTCAAAAGCGAAGAAATTTTTGGAAATAACTTTAATGTATTGCGGCATGACCGTAATTTGCAACATAGCAACAAAAAGTCGGGAGGTGGAGTTCTCATTGCCATCAATGCAGACTTTACTTCTCAAGAACTAAAAACTATCAAGCACAAAGAATTTGAGCATGTCTAGGTTGAAGCACTTATTGCTGGTGAAACACACATTATTGCATCTGTGTATTTCCCACCCAAACATGCCAATAAACAATTTTTCGAATTATTTTTTCAAAATGTCGAAATAATTAGGTGCGCAACTAAGTTCCCGCTGTTTAGCAATAGATGGCGCCAGTAGTAAGTGCTGGTCGAATGTTGTACATCTCAAGCGTCATAAACCAAGCTCAGACATATGGTAAACAAACCGCTTTGCCAAATCAGTGATTTTGGTTTAGTGTTATATATTTTGGTTGTTTGAAGATGTCTGATTTCGTGTCAAATAATCGTCATTTGCGGGAAGTGTTGATTTTCTCCTTGCATTCAAAGAAAACGGCGGCTGAAGCACATCGAGAGCTCCAAAAAGTTTACGGTGATGCTGCTCTGAGTGAAACAACGTGTCATGATTGGTTTCGTCGTTTCAAAAACGGTGATTTCAGAGTTGATGATCGTCCGCATGAAGGAAGGCCAAAAAACTTTGAGACTCTTAATTGGAGGCATTGCTCGATGAGGATCCGTGTCAAATGCAAGAAGAGCTTGGTTCAGGATTAGGAGTTTCCCGCCAAGCCGTTTCTAAGCAATTGCATGCGATGGGAATGATTCAAAAGCAAGGAACTTGGGTTCCTTACGATTTGAAGCCAAGAGATGTTGAGCGTCGTTTTTTCGTCTGTGAACAACTGCTCCAGCGGCAAAAAAGGAAGAGTTTTCTACATCGCATTGTGACGGGTGACGAAAAATGGATTCATTACAGTAACCCAAAACGGAAACATTCATGGGGACTGCCCGGGCATGCTTCAACATCGTCCCCTAGGCCGAATATTCACGCTGCGAAGGTTATGCTGTGTATTTGGTGGGACCAAGTTGGTGTTATTTATTATGAGCTGTTGAAACCAAACGAAACCATTACCGGGGAACGGTATCGAACTCAATTGATGCAATTGAGCCGAGCACAGCACGAAAAACGGCCACAATACGAGCACAGACACGAAAAAGTGATTCTTCAGCATGACAACGCTCGACCTCACGTTGCGAAACCCGTGAAAACCTACTTGGAAACGCTCAAATGGGAAGTCCTACCCCACCGTCCGATTATTACTTGTTCCGTTCGATGGCACATCGTCTCACTGGTCAACAATTCCACTCATATGATGACATCTCAAAATGGCTTGATTCTTGGATGGCATCAAAAGACGAACAGTTCTATCGAAATGGTATTCACGTTCTACCAGAAAGATGGCAAAAAGTCGTAGCTAGTGATGGAAAATACTTTGAATAATTCGTTTGTAACCTTTGTTTTCAAAATAAAGTTCCTTTTTCACCAAAAAACAGCGTGAACTTAGTTGCGCACCTAATAGGTTCCGGTAATGCACTGCGACCGTCACGAAAAGTGGTCAGGTTTTGAGCGTTGATATCTCAGTCATTTTTCAAAAGATGTTCAAAATGTTTGCACCAATGGATCGGAAATATTTCTACGCATTTTAATAGCGAACATTGTTGATTTTGGGCCACATACTATTGGAATGTTCATCAGTGTTAAGCCTTGTCCTAAAAAGTATGTTTACACCTTAAGGTCTAAGGGGTCATATATGACCCCAATAGGAAAATGGCTGCATGAAATCACAGACTGAATAAAAGTCTTCAATGTTTCCAGTAAATTTGTTCTACATCAATTTTTCTATCAGAAAAATATGAAAAATAGATGAGTTTAACGCATGATGGACGACCTAGAACATCCTGAATATGAAGATGTTCAGGAAGAAAAAATAAATGACTTATTAATGGTGTAAAGCGTGGTTTTAGAATATGGTACATATGCATACGTATTATTTAATTCTTGTTTATAAACGTAAATTTTTTTTGTTTCTTTCTGTGTTGTTCAAGGTTATCCAAAATGTGCTTGAGTTCAGAACTTCAGATCTACAATTGCATCAGTAGCTTTATATCCTATGAAAAGTGACGATATGTATTCAAACATAATGAATTTAACAGTCAACAGTCATAATTTGATAATTTTGTGATGTTCTAGGTCATCCAAACTGTCCTTGAGTTCAGAACTTAAGATCTACAGTAGCATCTATAGCATTTTGGGCTATACAAATTTACGCTACGTATTCAACCATATTCAGTGTATATATTTGAACGTGAAAAAAAAAAACATTATGAGATAAACTGGGATGATCTAGTCCATCGAAACTGCCCTTGAGTTCAGAACATAAGATCTACAGTAGCAACAGTCGGTTTTTGGAGAATGCAAAGGGACAATAGGTATTGAAGAATATTCATTGAATGGTGTACAAGTTTAACAGACATAATGCGACAATCTTGGGATATTCGAGGTAATCCAAACTGTCCTTAATTTCAAAACATAAGATCTACGGTTATTTTTTGGGCTACATAAGGTGACTATATGCATTCAAACATTTTCAATGAATCTTTTGAGCTATATAAGGTACTCAGATCGATAGATTTCCGTATTTATTCTTCCGGTAGTGTAAAAAATGGTTGACTTCAAACCACAGGAACATATTGCTTGCCATGCCAGTACCTTTCGACCGAATTTCTCCACTTGAATCGACCTGTCCGCATCGTTCACATCCTCCCCAACGACGGCAGTAAAGTATTGTGGACCTGGCAGGGTTTTTGAGTCCTCCTTTACATAGGTCTCATCGTCCATCAAATGCAAAACGCTGCAAAAGACGCGAATACAATTTCCGGTCCCTTGTTGCTGCTCGCCTCTTCTGTTCTGCACTTTGTTTCGAGATTTTCTGCTTCTTGTAGGTCTTCAGGTGGTTTCGCCTCTTGATACGCTGGATCATTCCGACACTCGTTCCTGCTTTTTTGACCAAATCACGTATTGACATTGATTTGTTCTTCATGATTAGAGATACCACTTTCTGCTCCAGTTTCGGGTTGGAAGAACCGGGTTTTCTGCCTCTTCCTGGTAGCTCATCCAAAGAATAGTGTTCCCCAAACTTATTAATGATGGTTTTAACACTCGCATGATGAATTCCAAACCGCTTCGCCAATTTTCGCATAGTAATACCCTTCTCACTTAGCCATGTGTCCAGAGCCTTAATTTTCACTTCCTTTTCAATACGCGACATTTTGAAAACGCAGAATTTGAACCGCACAAACAAGTAAACAAAAGAAAGCTGACAGTCAAACGCACAGCATGCAGTGTTCAGAGCATAGAAAACCATCACAAATACATGCGTACAACGCAAATGTATGTGGATAGCTTATATTCGATACACTCCTTACCTCAAAAAAAACTGGGATGAACTGCCAATTGAAACTGCTGCTATTTTGACGGGCAAATGGGGATTCGATGGATCGAGTGGTCATGGAGAATATAAGGAAAGCTTTTCGGATCCAGCTATTCAGGATAGCAACATGTTTGTGACTTCTTATGTCCCTCTACAGATGATTGCTGGCAGTAAAATTATATGGAAAAATCCATGCCCATCGAGTACAAGATACTGCCGGCCAAATCGTCTTCAGTTTATAAAAGAAACCACCGAAATGACCATTCGGGAAGAGCGATATTTCAAAGAAAACATTGAGAATTTGCAGCCGACAATTATCTGTTTACAAGACCACACTCTTCAAATCTATCATCGTTTGCAATTAACAATGGTTGATGGGAAATGCTGTAGCGCCTTATCCGGTACACCTTCCAGCAGGTGAGATATTTTGATATTTTTGTTAGTTTATTTTATTCATTTACTTTTATTATCATACTATGCCGTATTCTCACCAGATGCTACCTCTGCGGTGCAAAGCCTACAGAGATGAACGATATCGACAAAAGTCTTGGTAGGCCGCTTCTGGAAAAAGGTTGTGAATTTGGCTTATCACCTCTTCGCTGTTGGATAAGATTTTTTTAGTAGTTATCTGATCCATGTCTCATATCGTCTCAGTATTCAAAAATGGCAAGCTCGAACACCAGGAGAGAAGCAATCTGTGCCACAAGCAAAGAAACGTATTCAGGATGAGTTAAGAGAGAAAATGGGTTTGGGTTTGGTCAAGCTGGGGGAAGCGGAACATCGAACGACGGAAATACCGCAAGAAAGTTTTTCAAGAATTCTGCGGTATCAGCTGAAATAACTGGATTGGATAAGGAGCTTATCGATCGATGCAGAACAATTTTGGAGTGTCTTGGCTCGAGCTATATGATCAAGAAGACCAAATTCAAAGAATTTGCATTGATCACCGCACGAAAGTTGGTTGAATCGTATCCTTGGTATTATTTACCACCTTCTGTGCACAAAGTTTTAATCCATGGCGAAACTGTTATTGATTACGCACTAGCATCGATTGGGCAGCTATAGGGTGTCCACGATGAAATTGCCACACTATGAAATTGCTCTAACTTTTTAACCGTTGGATAGAATTCAATTAAAATTTGGGTGGATTTAGTTCATAGTGCATTATTTACATCCTGCAAGTTTTAAAGTCCTGTGATCAAAACTCGCGGAAATGGAGTCGAAAGAACAGCTCGTGCGTGATAAAATCTTGCGCGTTCATCACGAGAACAAGGATCTCTCGCATCGTTCCATCGCTAAAACGTTGGGAATCGTGAATTCCACGGTGTCGCGAGTGATTAAGCGGTTCGAGGAACGGTTGACCACTGATCGGAAGCCCAGAAGTGAAGGAAAAAGTATTCCGTACAACACCAAAAATCACAACCGCGTAGTTGGGGCCTTCAACCGAAATCCGAACGCCTCCGTTCGGGATGTGGCTAAGAAGCTGCACCTAAGCCGAAGTTTTGTCCAGAAGGCCAAAACTAAGGCTGGGCTTCGAACGTTCAAGGTACAAAAGGCCCCTAATCGCGACGATAAGCAGAACAAGTCCGCCAAAACCCGTGCCAGGAAGTTGTACCTCAACATGCTGACGAAAGTTGAATGCTGCATCATGGACGACGAAACATATGTGAAGGCCGACTTCAAACAGATCCCCGGCAACCTGTTTTTCACGGCCAAGGATAAGTTCAGCGTTCCGGAGCATGTCCGCACTCAGAAGATGTCCAAATTTGCGAAGAAATTCCTGGTTTGGCAAGCCATCTGCACGTGCGGGAAGCGGAGTGCACCTTTCGTGACCCAGGACACGATGAACGGACAGGTGTACATAAAAGAGTGCCTCCAGAAGCGGCTGCTTCCTCTCCTGAAGGCCCACAACGTCCCAACAATCTTCTGGCCGGATTTGGCCTCATGCCACTACTCCAAGGACGTGCTGAAGTGGTATGCGGACAATAAGGTCAATTTCGTGCCGAAAATGTTCAACCCTCCCAACACTCCGGAGCTCCGCCCCATCGAGAAGTACTGGGCGATTATGAAGCAGCACCTTCTTAAACGACCTAAGGTAGTGAAGACAGTCGAGGAACTGAAGAAAGTATGGGTTTACATGCAAAAAACGGTTGATTCACAGGTTGTGCAGAATCTTATGGCCGGGGTTAAGGCCAAGGTGCGGGCATTTGCGTATGGACTGTAAATAAAATACGAGTAAAATGGTAAAATGAAGTTTAATAGTTATTTCTCAATCCCTGAAAAATTTGATGGCAATCGGATGAAAACTCGAATTTTGCGAATCAATTTTGTGTGTGGCAATTTCATCGTGGACACCCTTTATCAGAGGAGGCAGCTGAATCAAATAACAAGAACATCAAGCAGTTTAGGCTCAACCATACCCGCAAGATATCGCGAGTAGCAACCAACACAGACTTGTTACACAGATTATTGTTAAGCTCTGATCCATTCATCACTAGCCTAAGGCAGGTATCAATGAAAAGAAAAGAGGAACATTCTCAAGACGTATTGGATTTATTATGCGTATAAGTGCATTTATGTAATGCATTGGCTTTTTATCATTTAGTATTAATTAATTATTTTGTTAATAAAGATTTTTTTTTTTTTTTTTTTAAATTTTTTGAAAAGAAATTTCATAAACAATTCCCCCCACCAGAGCAAAACTGCCCCATATGAATAGGAAATCAAGCTAAGATGGGACAGATATGATTTTATGGGCAGTATTGCTATCACAGCAAAAGAGAACAACAGATAAATATGACCTTTCTTGCGTGTTTCAATAAAAAAATCTTACCACTTCCATTAAAATATCCGGAGCATGCTCGAATATAACGAGTCTGAGTACATGATAGCAATACCATTTCAGTTGTTCGGTAGTTCTCATGTCATTTGGGATGTCACATGATGGGTCCAACATGATTCATGTCGTTTCTAGACACATGACCCAGGATAGACGTAAAATTCAAGGGATATAATTAATTTATTTGTAGGAAAGGTAAAAAAGCCATTTATCACTGCATGGTGGATTGATCCGTTCTTTTTGACCTCAAATTTGGACTCAGCGACCCCGAATTCATTAAAGACATATGGTTTTATGACGAAACTATCAAAAAAATTATTTATGACCGCCTTCCTTCTACGTTGGAACCACTGTGCGTTAGGTCTACGATTTTCGTTTTAAATTCATTGTTATTTTTGCTATGTGAACTGTAAGTTCTTAGCGTCTAACTATTTTTTGTATATCTAGACTGCATTACTCGGTTCATCGGTTCAATTTAGCCCAATTTAGATCATTCGAAGATCGTGTAGATAATCTGTTCAGCTTAACCAGTGAAATCATGATGCCCCAAAAGTTCAAGAAATCGAAAATTACGCGAAAGTGAACAACTATAAGTTGATCAATATTGTCTAAATTGCTTCGGATTACATCGGTCATCCTAATAGCAACATGATTTTGTTGATTAACGCTAAATTAATAACATATTTGGCACATAGGCCGAATGAAGGAGATAGGCTAACATTACATCCCGTTACCCAATAACAAATAGTTCTGATCATGGTTAGAACTATTTATTATATTTTTGGTCCAACTAAGGTCATGAAACGTTTTATTCGAGGAAGCAACCTCTCCGGAAAACACACATACTCAAGATACTTAGCAAAATAAACCCAACCAAACTAATTTAGGCCTTCACTTCTAGATTTCATGCTTTTACGCAACCTGTTTGCCCTTGTGATATATTTCTTCATTAAATCTGCCGGACTGATCCGGTCTGCAAAACGGAAACAGCTGTTCAACAACCGCATCAGAGCAAAACTCCAACATTTATTCCACTAACTCAACCACTCAACGGCTACCGCTCGAGACAGAGAAGCCACTACCAATCCTTTGCCTGCTATCGTTACCTGTAATTGAGCTGCCTCGACTCGATTGGAAGGGATCAACTAAATTATTTTTTTCGCCCGAAATAACAACGATTTTCTCCACATCTAGCGCACCAATTTCTCGGCTTCTAAACAAAAACATTAGCACTGCACTCAGTAACAACAACAACAACAGCTCCGACAAAACCCTGAAATTCAATCTATCCGCATTTGGCGTGGCAACGCTGTGTGGGGGGAAGGCGGGCTGGGGGTGGAGCGCGGCACGCTGATGGGTTTCCAGCAAATAATAACCCGTAAATTAACGCAAACCGAAGCGCGAAAATAGCAAAGTACTGACGAAAAAAAAAACCGAGCAATGTTCGAAATACCGCGTCCAACAAGCTTCAGCCGCCGCCGCCGCGCCGCCGGAGAGTGCACTTGGAAGAGGCGAGCAAACAATTGAGCTCCACGCCGCGCCGGTTCGATGGTGAAAGAGACGACGGGAAAAGATCTTAAAGGCAAACAGTTATTAGCAATACTTTTATTTCGCCATCATTAAGAGTTTAACTATTGTTTCGAGCGGGGCTGCAGTCTTCTACCAGTATTCGTTGGACGATGAGGGGTGCTTCAGGCAACTCGTTCAGCAATACATACATACTTATTATCCGCCCAACAAGATCTAATGGAACCAGCCCACACGGCCCAACCGCATATCTCCCGTGTACTTACTGAACTTACTTACTTGCACGTTGTTTTCTGCTACGTGAAGCTACTTTGGATCGATTCGGTAGTAGATATTATGTGCCTCGATACTTGTACTTTGTACATGGAATGCTCTCGGAAAATTGCTTGGCGTCATTAAAATTAGCAACATTTCGATGGCACTATGTACTCGCATCGGTGGCCGCGAGCTGATGAATGTAATTAAACTGTAATTATACCATAAAGTGCATTGTAACTAGGGCTTGACGAGGGGGCTTCGACGACGCTGGTGGGGCTGTTGTTGGGCTGAATTAAGGCAATTAGTGTGACAAGCGCTGGAGTCGAAACCGAGAAGGGGGGAGGGGGGTAAAATTAATCTGCTCGTTTGCCGCTAATGACGTTCTTGGAAAGCGAGCGTAAATGCTTTCTCAATATGGCAGCCCGGCGATGACATGAAATTAAACATAAATAAAAAAGAAATACGAAAATGATGTCATCCGGTATGTGCGATCAAAGCATCATCTTGGGTGCGTTTTTTGGAACGATTTGGCAGATGTCTGCTGGTGCGAAGAGCAATAACGATAATTGTAGCAAAGTGGCGGCTTTCAAATGGTGGAACCAGTGCTGAACATTTTCATGACGGTTATAAGACTATGACCATCATCTTCTCATGATCATTACAACTAACGAATGATGGTCAAATACTATGTCACTCAAAAACAGGTTAATCTCATTTGACCTTTTGTGACAAAAGCCTTCATGACTGCCGGAGAACGAAGAGAGTAGAAAAATCAATCACTCACTAATTATCTGTGAGAACGATATGCAAGACAAATTATTTTCAGCATAATAGGCATTAACCTCTGTGCACACTAAAAACTACTTCTTTTTATAACTTTCCACGGGTATCGAAAAAACTGACACGTAAGACGTTAGGGTCAATATAGACCCGGATTTTAATCCTTGCTAGAATTATGAAATTTCAACCTATACACAATGTTTGTACCCCATTTAAAAGTTATGGTCTCAAAAATGCAGTGGTGGAGGAAAAACCTGGTTCCAGTAAAATTGACCATAGAGAATCTTCTACAAAGGGAAGGAGGTTTTGATTTCGATGTGTGAACAGAATTGCATACAAAACATTCCCCAGTTCTAGTTGTAGAGAGTTCCCGCCTTGGACAAAGTTTCTCAATATGTAAGGATTGTTCGCGACAAAGTCTGGACACCCCTAAATACGTATATCTCTGGAAATACTTCATCAACGCATGAAATATTTCGCAGGCTGATGAACGTGTGTCTGTTCATTGTGTACAATCAATACTACAAGCTTTAAGATCGAGGTTGGCGTCGAAAGGAGAGCAAGTGCGACAATTGTGTGCAGTCGCAATGAAAATCCGGATCTGTCAGTAATGAAAAAAAAAAACGCTTGGTTTTCCTGCAACCACTGTCCATAACGTTCTTAAATCTTTCGATACACGTTTGACAACAGCCAAGAAGGCTGGCACGGGAACAAAAAACAATCTCGGGAACAACCAGAAGGACGCGAAGGTGAAGCAAATATTTCAGAAGAGACCTGATCTTTCGGTACGTACTGTGGCTAGAAAAATAAAAATGTCCCCAACTTTCGTGCGTACTTCCCAGCACCGGCAAGGTGAAAACTGTACCGAACCTTAATGATAAACAGAATGTGACGGCTAAAACCCGGGCTCGCGAGTTGTATCGCGAATATTTGACGAAGTTTTCCTGTGTGATAATGGACGATGAAACTTATGTGCTGGAAGACTTTAAGCAGCTTCCCGGAATGGCTTTTTAAACACCTCACCTCAAACCCCGAAAGAAATAACATTCCCTCGGACCCTGCTTGGACATTCCCTTCTCGCTGATCACTTGATGGGGGACGTAACGCACCCAACGCCCTGCCAGTCGTTGCCGTCCAGTGTCAAGTACGTCTCGGTCTTCCTCTTCACTTGCACTTTACGGTCGCGCAACACTGTCGGGCGGCCGACTCCAAGCTTCCTTTCGAAGCTGTCGCCATTCTCCAGAACAGAGAGGATGGTTTACATGCCAGCTCGGTATAACCAGCGGACACGAAATGCCTCACGATGTCCAACTTCTTCGTTCCGGGGTGGAGCTGGCAGTAAGAACAAACAACGAAACAAAGAACAATGCTGTCATCAATAGTAATCCTCACAGTACAGAGATATGCGGAAATTCATTCCGACGGTTTGGCAACGGTGTTCGTTTTGTGTACAAAGGCTGCCAACACTTCCTCGGAGTAAAATGTTACAGCTTTCTGCGTGACTACGTTGCCAGCTTCCACTGTTGTTTACATTTATAACGCACAAGTGATTTATTATGAGTATTTATAAAATTATCAACTATGAAGCGTATTGCAAAGTTGTGCGCTAACCGCGGGAAATAAAGCGAATGGAGTCCATGTTGTACCGAAAGAGGCGAATCCACTTAACTGCCCAGAATTGCAACTTATCGGGCTCTCGTGAAGAAAAAAAACTCTCTCAAGATAAACAACAAGCTACAACTGTAGACAAATTTCGAAAATCTTGGACAAAAGCAGGTAAATTGGTTGCAGAGAAGTCTGCACACATATAAACTCAAAAGTTCGTAGTTTCTTCATGCAGCCCAATTAAGTAACTGTAATTAGTTTTAAGATGACTACTAATGCACAATTAAATGGGGCTGCAAAATGGTGAGTAGACAACTGGGATGGAGCGTGCATGCGTTCCTGCAACATAGCTATGGTCCTCACAAGTTCCTACCTCATGCTTCCACGGGTCAGGAGATGACAAAGACCGCCATCTAAGGGTTGCGTACTTAGCTGGTATTGCAGCCTGGGCACTGTTGTCCTTCTGACTTCAGCTAGATTGAGGAGGTCCCAACAAACATCGGTGTTGAATTAGAAAAATACGATGCTTGTTCAAGCAAATTTGGAGAAGCTATTCAGCTGTTTGAACAAGCTCTAATTCAACACCGATGTTTGTTGGGGTGCGTGCTGAGCGTCTGTCCACCAAGGAGGTGCGGCTCAAACAGCGTCTGTCCTGGCATCCAGCGGTTGAGTAAGAAACGCTGTATCGCGTCAACTATACATTAGGTGGCAGCCGCATCAAAGCGATGTAGGCAGCGTGACTTCGGTAAAGTAGCATGCTAAAATCTTACCCTACCACGAAAAATTGAAGTATTCTTTATACCGTATATAATTTAAGATAATCCATGGCATTCCCAAGTATTGTATAATAGTTTTGAATTGTTTTCTTCCCCCGTGGCTATGATAATGCAAGTCCGTTTACAATTGCAGCAGGATCAGCAGACATGCAGGCATTACAAATATGATTGTTATTATCATTTTATATTATAACATCCCTTCACAATATTTTTTTATGATATTTTCAGCTTCGCATTTGCATCGTTGTAAGTTTTGGCCCATCTAACTCACGTTATGTATTTGAAAAGATGGGATGGTTTTTATATTTTTTAGAGAGAGGATTATGTACGACAAATTCTACAAAAAAATTCTTCGTCCAAAATAATTAATTCAAAAACTAACATTGTTTATGATCCTACATTTTCTATTTTACAGACAAAAGGAATCATTTATGGTCCCAGTAGGAAAAAAGAGTTACCGAGGAATTTCCTGTCGTTTAGTTAAAAAAGTAATAATTCTCATATGAAATTTATCTCGCATTATTGTGTGCTTAAATTTTCTTTGCTATTTTGCTAGGCTGCCAGGTGATCAACTTTATTTCATTATATCGCGTTGGAATTTTCGCTATTTTAGAGTTTCAATCATCTAAGATCGCAGCGGAAGAGGCAAATAGCGGCATTTAATTGTTATATGTACATGTTCGATCTCAAACAGCACACAGCGTGCTTGCTGTTGTGTGGATAGCACCAAACACGCGTCCCCCCAGGAGCGTGTATTGTTTCCACCCAGTTGAGTGCGGCTAGCAGGCAAACAGCCTGATGCTTTTATTGTAGCTAAAGTGGGCAGCGTGGAACATCACTGTCGGCGCGCCGTATCTATTCATGCATCATTGTAATGATGCGGTGCGCACGGCACTATCCGTACTTCGTGTCCCATATAAAAGGGACACATCACCCCATGTAGTTTAGTGGTATTCTAGTGGTGTTATCATCTTGTTCATACCAACCGAGCTGGCACGCTGCCTCTCGGTGGTAATAAATTATCATCGACATAGTAGTCCGTTTTCATTCGTTGTCTCATCATTGTGTCTCAGATAGTAAATCACAACGTAGGGCCTGGTCAAACCCTGGACGAAACAGTACATTATGTGATATTTCTTTACAACATCGTATTATTTCCATCCAACAATAAATTGAATTAATAAATGTTAGTCTTGTAAAATTTCAATAGATTTAACAAACTTTTTCAGGATACCTCAAATCAAGATTTTGGTGAATTGCTGCTATCGCTGAAAACGAACGAAAACGTGCTTAAGCGCGGAACCACACAACTCTACACTTTAACATTTTACAACATTTCTTGCATTTCAATATCAACCGAATGAAGATCATATATTACAGATACGAATGCTTGTAGTATTTTTAATTTACATAAATATATACACTATTATATAAATATTTCATGGGAATGGGAGGGACCATCAGGGCACACGATTGAAGCACTCTGGATGGGGAGAGTGGGAATGCCAACTTCCCATTGCTAACAGTTTGCAAATAGAGGGCGGGCTCTTCTCCCCGCCCATTGGGGAATCCTCATGTTAGATAGCTTGCTCTTTTGACCAATTGTTCAATCTTGTTGTTGGAAGGAGATTCTTTATATCCCTGTGGATACGTATAAGTGATGTTGCATATCGATCCACCCAACCCCTTTTTGGCCCTTCATACAACGGCATGATTAGGATAATCAGGGGTTATTAAAGCTTGATCAAGTCTAACAGAGGGGAGAGCCCATTGCTGTCGGACTTAGTTTCCGTGCTACAATGGGTGGTAGTACATATCATACATCATCATACTAATGCACAATTAAATGAATAAAAAGTGCATCTTGGATTGAACTAACAGTAAATTTGTTTTACTCCAAATTTAATTTCAATTCCAGATTTTGTCGCGAACAAGCCTTAATTCGTCGTCTTTTGACATAATCATATTAGTTCCAGATCATTCAGCAGCGATGGAGCTGTAGTCTATGTTTGTCAAATATAGCTGTCTCAGGCATAGTTTTTCGGTTTGTAATATGCCGTCTTTTGTCATTATGTCAGCAGATGCGTAGTTGAATGTGCCCATGGCGGAATCCAAACTGTTCATCAGCAAAAATTGAGTTTGTATTGATGTGAAGCATCATTCTATTCAAAATTATTTTTTCAAAAAGCTTACTTATTGAAGAAAGCAAACTGATTGGTCGGTAGCTAGAAGCTTCAGCCGGATTTTTGTCTGGCTTCAAAATAGGTACGACTTTTGCATTTTTCCATTTATCTGGAAAGTATGCCAGATGAAAACATCTGTTAAATAGTTTTACCAAGAAAGACAAAGTACTCTCAGGGAGTTTTTGGATGAGGATATAGAAAATTCCATCATCACCTGGTGCTTTCATATTTTGAAATTTTTTAGTTATAGTTTTTACTTCAGAAAATATTCAGATACTCCCTGGAAACCTGACCCTCTATAGGACTTGTAAGACCCAAACTGAAATTATGGGAGCTCTCATACTGCTTAACAAGTTTTTGAGCTTTTTCCGCATTTGTGAGCAAAATTTTATCACCTTCCTTAAGCGCTGGTATAGGCTTTTGAGGTTTTTTCAATATTTTAGAGAGTTTCCAGAAAGGTTTGGAACTCGGATCTAATTAAGACACATTATTTTCAAAATGTTTGTTCCTCACGGCAGAGAAGCGTTTTTTAATTTGTTTTTGTAAATCTCGCCTTATGACTTTCAAAGCTGGATCACGTGTTCTTTGATATTGACGCCTGCGAACATTTTTCAGACGAATCAAGAGCTGAAGATCGTCATCAATTAGAACTGAATCGAATTTAACCTCGCATTTTGGCACTGAAGCAGCTCTTGCTCTATTTATTGAGAAAGCCAGAGATTCAAGAGCATTATTAATTTCATGTCTTGTTCTTTCGTAGTTGAAAATAGAACTGATGGAATTAGAAATGATTTCTTGAGATATTTCAAATGTAACTGGAAGGTGATCAGAACCAAAGTCAGCATCGGTAATCAATTGACTACAAAGTTGACATGAATCAGTTAGGACCAAATCAATAGTTGAGGGATTTCTGGCTGAAGAAAAGCAAGTTGGGCTGTTTGGGTATTAAATAGTGTAGTAGACTGCAGAACAATGATCAAATAGTATATTACCATTGGCATTGCTTTGCGAATTATTCCATGAGCGGTGTTTTGCATTCAAATCACCAATAACGAAGAATTTAGACCTGTGACGGGTAAGTTTCTGGAGGTCATCCTTGAGCCAGTTCTTTTGCTGGCCAGTGCATTGGAAAGGAAAATAGGCAGCTATAAAAGTAAATTGGCCAAAATTTGTTTCAACTGAAACGCCCAAAAGTTTCAAAAACTTTGATTTCAAATGAAGAAAGAATGTGATGTTTGATACGCCTATGGACAATGATGGCAACGCCACCACCAGCTCCATAAGGCGATCATTTCGGTAGACAAAATAATTTGGATCTCTTTTGACCTTGTGGGCAGGTTTGAGATAAGTCTCAGTTATAACAGCAATATGCATGTTATGAACTCTTAAAAAAATTAAATAGCTCATCCTTGTTATCTCTGATGGATCGAGCATTCCAATTCAAAATATTTAATGATTTAAAATCCATTACTGAACTTAAACGTCATGACAATATTATTGGCAAATTTAATACAAGTTTGGATAGCTTCAAACATGGAATTAGTTCTTAGCATATCGGTTATCATATCGATTAACGATTGCTGTAAAAATTCTAATTTAGGAGCTGCAGTGGCTGCGTAGGTAGGTCCATTTACATGTTGAACATTGTTAACAACACGGTTAGGTAAGAACGTAGGGTCTGCAGATTGAACCCTGTTGGTGTCTGCAGGTCATTATCAAAAGAGTATTTGCTCCTCGTTGAGCGTTTGAAGTAACAGTTGCGGATGGAAAAACCTGTCCGCTGTTTCTACCGACGATTTGGTAGGAACTTGTTCTTTGCTGATCGTTGTTAACAGCTGCAGAATGGGTAACATGTGTAACATAAGTCCTGGGAATACTTTCAGGCGTTTATTTGACAGCATTAACAAACACACAGATGTCAACCAATGTACTTGTCACGTTCATCTGTGTTCCTACTGAACTGTCAAACTCAAATTGCGCAGTAGTTTCCATTAAAAATGTCGTACAAGCTGGATTTACGAGCTCAAGTCGCCAACCTTTTTGGACGGCTTAGTACAAGTGAAATTTTGAGCGTGTTCAAAGACGAGCCAAAATCAAAATCAACAATATACCGTGTTTTGAAAGATTGTCGTGATGGTAAAGAACCGGAAAATAAAAAGATAAGAGGTCGCCCAACAAAATTGAGTGCCAGAACAACGAAAAAACTGCTGTCAAGCGCTGAAAACAAGGTTGGCCAATCAACACGCAAATTAGCAAGAAAATTTCAGGTTTCAAACATGACAGTCCATCGGATTTTGAGAAAACATAACTAACGTAATCTATCGGAAACGTCAGCGTGCACCACAATATACACAGCAACAACTCGAAAAAATACCAAAATGCTGCCGTGCACTTCGTCGCGAGCATTTTGCAAATGGAAAGTGCATAATTTTGGATGATGAATCTTACTTCACTTGTTCGCACCACGAATTGAGTGGCAACGATGGTTTCTATACTGCTAACATTAAAACAACACCAGACGATGTTAAATATGCCAGCATATCGAAATATGAGCCAAAGGTGTTAGTGTGGGCAGCCATGTCATCGAAGGGTATCTCGGCGCCTTTGATACGCCCAAACAAGGCCAAAGCTGTCAATTCTGACGTGTATATCAGCCAATGCTTGCCGAAATTGAAGCAATTCATCAACAAATATCACGCTGACGACGAAATCATGTTTTGGCCGGATCTTGCAAGCTGTCATTACGTGAAAAAAAACATTAGATTGGCTAACTGAGCAAAACATACCATTTGTACCGAAAAAGGACAATCCACCTAACGTGCCTCAGGCTCGTCCATTTGAAAATTTTTGGAGTGTTCTCAAACGAATGGTGTACGACAATGGCTGGGAAGCTAACAATGAGCAACAATTGGTTAATCGAATCAAGCGGAAGATGAAAGAAATAGACATAGACACCGTCCAGAACCTGATTCAACATGTTCGCCGTACACTGCGTAAAATCGAAGATAATAGTCCATTGAGCGTACTGTAAATATATTTTAAAACAATTTATTAATAGAATAAAATATCCTGAAGAGCATTTTAAAATCCGATTGTTTGATTTCAAGTACCAAGCTTTTGAAAGGACTTATGTTACATATTTTAGCAGCTGGTCGGGAACGTGTATTGTTTCCTACCTGGCGGTTAGTGCGCGACTGCAAAGTTGCTTTGCGAGTCTTGCACTCCCAAAAATTTGATTTATGGTTTTCACCACAATTTGAACATTTGAATGTTTGAGGATCTTCCTTCACAGGACAGTCGTCCTTAGTGTGCGAGGAATCACCACAATTCATGCATTTACCAATCATATGGCAATGCTTTGTTCCGTGACCCCATTCGGAAATTTGCTCCAGTCTTCCTGGAATGTTCCCACTTCACTCGGACATGGAGCAAAAGGCTTGCTTTTTCTAAAGCCTTAAGGTTATTAAGTTCACTTGACTTGAAGTGAACTAAGTAGAAATCGTTTGCAATCCCTTTGCGAGAATCGCCAGGCCGGGATTTCATTTTCATTTTAATTACTTGGACTGGGCTGATTCCAAGTAGTTTTATCAACTCTTTTTTTATTTCTTCCTGAGATTCACCACTGGGCAGTCTTTTCAAGACAACCTTGAAAAGACGCTCTGCTTTGGTGTCGTAAGGGAAAAAATTGTGGTCCTTCTGAGTAAGGTACTCAGGAAGACGTTTGAATCCGTCCAAGGTTTCTGCATGCAAACAGCATTCACCTCGTCTGGAAATTTGAAGGGAATATTTCACACCTTCAACAAATGTTAAGATTTTCTTGCGAAAAGCATGGAAATCCGAAATTGTCACTACAATAGGGGGAACTTTTTCCTTTCTCAATCGAGAAAGTTTTTTCAAATTTTGATTAGATGATGGATCACTCTCATCATCTGTGAGCATATCAAATTTATTACTCACATTAATTTGATTTGCAGGCGAATCAATAGATTGCCCTTTTCGATTGCGCTTATTTGCCATAGTGGCAGAATAATTTGCTCCAAATCGACGACCAAGCAGATAACTATAAGAATCCGAGGGACCGAAGAGGAATTCTCCAATGCGATATCCAAGCCAGGCTACCCGAAGGGCCTAACAAGTATCGAAAAGGAATAAGAGGAAATCTAAAAATGGTAGGTATTATTTAGCACTGAAAAGTGCTGTTTAAGATTTGTTGTAGCATTAGGTAGCAATAGCACTTTCTTCAGCACATAGAAAATAGAACCGCACTGCATGAGAGCACAATGCAGACTGACGAGATGAATTACCTTGTTTTCCTAATGGAATACCACTATCACACTCTGTGAGTGGCCCCAATAGCATCCTTACTGTTGGTTTAAATCGGGAATCAGTGCTAATTTTTAAATATTTCACTTGACAGCTTATCGTTAACCAAAACGAACCCTGCTGCCATTCAATCCTGTTATCCAAAATCTCAGTGCAGTGGACACCGTGGCTTCCAATAAATCGAGTATCACGTCAACATATTCCTACCCTTTCCTTACCTGACCTGCATTCGGGCGGGGCCAGCGCCGGTATGTAATTTATTCATTGATATTCTAAAAGGTCTTACTTAACAACTTAATCGTAAAACTCAAGCTGCGGACACATCGCCACTGACGAGGTGATGTCTGCCGGTTTTGACGGTAGAAACATCGGTAATAGCGATGACCATCATGACCCTCTGTGTACTAGAGAAGCAAAATGATGATCAATTTCCATGCCGGTTTATTTATTCTTGGCGATACGATCGTGTCACATAAAACTTGTACAAGATCTAAAAAAGAAAAACACAAACAAAACCAAAAAACACCAAAACACAACAAAAAACCACAAATGAAAAACCCTTTTTTTTGGGGGGCCTCTTTTTTTTTTTTTTTTTCTTTTTTTTTTTTCCCCTTCCCCCCCCCCCCCCAACCCTTTTTTTTTTTCCCCCCCCCCCAAAATTTTTTTTAATAATTATTTACATCCAATGACAAGCACTTCAACAAAGTGTAGAGTATAAACCATTTCAGTTAATTCCATTACGTTGATACTAATATTTCCTAAACAAATTCTATCGACTTCGTCTGCTCCTTGAGAATCATATAAATGTTATGTTTTTCGATCTTTATATTATTTTTTTCCAACAGTCACAGCTTTTTTCAGCTCCAAGTTAACTACACGTTCCTCTCCTCCTAACCACCACGTAAAACGGTTCAGCATGGAATTCCAATCATACAATGACAAGGCACATAGAGCTAGAAGATGGATTACAAATGGTCTAAAGCCACCCCCCATTTTCTACCTGCCACTCTTGTGCTTTCTAAGAAAAGGTGCCAGAAACTTGCCAACAATTTCTGCAAACTCTTCTTTTCCACTACTGCTCGTCGATTTCGCCATCGTCATCGAAGACAAAGTTAGAGGATGGCAATTTTTCCTGCTGACAGTAGTCGCTTCGGCAATAACCACCCATGATTGGATGGGAATTCTCGTTTGACACAAAACTGCGCTGGTGTGAATGACCATCAGCTCCTTCCCCGGGACGAACGTTATGGCCATTACGAGCATCGTCTAGTTTTAATGATTTTCTCAGAAACATCATAACAACAAACAGCGATGGATAGCAGAGGCCAGCCTGCATCGCTCGACATATGTACATGTTTCCTGCTGTGTTTGACATTTTGTCGCTCTGCTCGGTCGGTTCTCGACCGTCGCTGGTTTGGCTGAAGTTTACAGTTTAATTTTAACTGACACAGACAGGCCTGCAAGGACTATGACTTTGTTCGGTTGGGTGCTTAGGCAGAAATCGTCGTTCGAATAACAACTCATTTTATCAAATTTCACTCATTTACAGCCAACATCTCCGAGACCATCGATCCGATTATCCGTTCTTCCTCTTTGGGCTTGTGTTCTCCAATCGTGACGAGACTACGATAGGTCATCACTGTCTCTCTGTTACGCGCTGCGATGCGATGCATTGTGTCCGATGACGAGGTTTGAGAGTTGACAACGAAATGGTAGACAGCCTAATTTACTGACTGACCTTGTTTTACGATTATCCGGCGACGGATGACATGGCAGTAGGAATCCGATTTGCCGTGACTAACGAGAGCTTCAGCAGGAGATTACCAGACGGACGGCCCTGTTAGTGCGATTAGCCAACGATCGACGGTTGAATCAAATTTGTAAATATTGGGTAAGTGGAATAACCGGTGTAATTTGTTCGCATAGCAAATGGCAGGCCATCGGAGCCGATTCCATGGAACGGAAAGTAATTGATTGCTTCGAGGGTTGGTTCGATTCTCGTTTATTGCCAATCCAAACCGACCATCATCCGGCCTTTTGGCTATGCAATTTGACGAAGAAGAACGCTCGTAAAAAAAAATAATGTAAAAACCCTTCCGACACGAACTTCGTTTGCTGGCAAAAATGGCAAACATGGGAATTCGTGCTCGATTTTTCTTGTCTTTTTTTTTGTGGTGGGGCCATTCTTCTTGCGATGGAAGGCAACGGGGAGGGAAGTTTTCGGGAAACTTTTCGGAAATCGTGTTCTTGTATAATTTATTTTCCGGAATGCATTTCTTCTCGATCCAGAAGCTGCACTGACTGGGCGATGGTTGTGGGCGTCCACACACCAACTCACAAAATCACACATACTAACAAACATGTTTTTCGCTTTTGTAGAATGTTTGCATGTTGCTTGGCTTGACATTATGGCCCCTGAGGGGAAGACATCCGGTATGCTAGCGATGGGAGTTGGGGTAAACTGATATAAATTTCACAAAATTCCAACACTGATGGCTGAAAATCATGTCTCAGAGCATGAAATTCGTTGAAGTAAATGGAATATTTTTGTGTGTATAAAGGGTGTAATCGCGAAAAATGGCAGATACAAAAATGATAACAGAAATTCAGCTTGCTACTGGATTATTTTGAAACTTTTAGAAAATGAAGATCAATTAATAATCCACAGTGACGGACAACACAATAAGACAAAAGCCCGATTTTCATACAGAAAGGTTATGTTTGGAGGCATGTCTCTCACTTTTCCGTAAAGCAGTTTGGCTAGAATTTTGATTATAGCCAGGAAATAATTTGAATTTTCATCTGTAACAAATTCATAATTTTTCAGTCAACAGTTTTCAAGTTACCGACACCACTTGTGACAAAAAATAAGACCTCCTTTTACACCTTTTACCAAAGGTTACTTCTAGACTACAGCCAAAACATCAGCTCTATTAGTTCACGGGAAAATAAACGACAAGCCTTGGGGGATGATGACTATTTTGTACAAAAATTTAACCTTGGTCTTATTGTATTGTCAGTAACGGTATAATTTGTGTTTTTTTTAACGTAGCACTATGTCTTTGTTTTCTATAATGGGGTAAAATTAAACAAAAAAAAAAAACGAATTGCGATGAAAAGTGGTCAGGTTTGGACCTGGGAGGGAGAAACAAATACTACACATACAATGTATTGAATGAGTATCGATATTGGGCATGCAAATTTTCAACATACTAAAATAATCAATAAAGCTGTTGTGTAAATCAGTAATTTTTGTTTGGCGTGTTTCTGATGTTTATGTGTTACCGTCGCATGACTTCATGCTGTCGGGAAATATTCGTTCACAAATCAGTTAGGTTTAGCTCGTTTCGCTTTTTGCAGCTGGTCGCAAGCTGTCGCAGGCGTTTCAAAGTTGTTCAACATGAAGTGTTTAGTAAAATATGGTGGCCAAAATAGCAGGAACTATCCGGAATTAAGTTTTTTTTGCGTTTTCTCAGTAATAATATTACAAGATCCAAATGGATAGAATACTGTCGGCTGGGCTCTGAGACAACCGAAATTAAACCAAGTTCACGAGTCGGTCGCGTTAGTTGAAAATGTCAGCTTTTTTATAGGTATTTGATTATAATAACAGTGCTATAATCTGCTTTAATTAACGTTCTGTAAGTTTATTTTGAAAAAGCTTGTTTCCGCTATTGCAATCATGCAAATAAGAAATGATGTTCCATCAATTGATGCATTATTGTTGCCTTCCGATAGCTAGCCGCTATAAAGCGATAGAATGTTGGATTTCTATGAATCTCGTCCTCTCTACTCTTCACCGGCGCTTGCAGTGTTGCAGTGGGGCCCAAATTAATGCCACCTGAAGACGAAGTAGATGATAAGGATTTTGAGGCGCATCAAGAAGCCGTCGGGAACGAATCAGTTTCTTCTGATGAACAGTTCGAAGCAAAATCGGAATTCAGAGCAGCACTGGTTTTAGAGGACAGGGAGATTAATTAAAGCTGTTCAGGTAATAATCTTAATGATGATAATAATCCTCATATAAAACTTTCTAATAGAATTAGTAATTAAAATTTATATTAAAAATAATGACAATAATTAGAATAATAATAATAATAACAAAAACAAAAATAATAACTACAAAAGCAATTATAGTAATAAAAATAAGTATCTAATTTTTAATAAGAATGATCACAACGAGGCAAATTAAATATCATTTATCATATATTTACTATTGATATGATGATTGTTCATATTGTTGTATAACAATAACAATAAAAAATTATAATCAAAGTACAAAAATAAAAACAATTAAAATAAGTGTAAGACAATATACAATAAAAATAAGTGTAACAATATGAATTCCTAATATTCTTAATAAAATAACAATAAATTTTTTAGTATTATTATTCTATGATTATATATTATTGATTTTCTTATAATGATAGTAATAATTTTAATTATCCTATTATAAAAATTAAAATAATCAAAATAGTTATAATAACCATATGCGAAATATTAATAATAATCGTTAAACTTATTATCATAAACCCTTGACCCATATTAGTTTCAATCATAATAATTATAATATTGTAAGCCAATATAAAAATTATAATGAGATATATTTTGATCATTTTTTTCAAAAATAGTGTTTTTGTTTACTTTGCAAATATTAACGATAAATTAATAATAATAATTTTTATTACCAGAATTGACTTATCATTATTATTATCATTGTTATAATAATTGTTTATATTATAATTTGATTAATAATTATAATAAAAACCATATTAATATTTTTGTTATAATCATCTCTTGTTATAATAAACATTATTTATATTATTATGACTTTTATATAAATAAGGGTTTTAATTGTGATTTTTATGCATACTTTTGTTAAAACAATGTTAATGATCTCATGTTAATGATAATAAAATGATCAGAATAATACTTATGTAATAATAATATCAATATTATCATGATAATCTTTTTCATAATGAACAACAAGAATTAAAAATAATTTAACAGGTTAAAAAACAGAATTAACATAACAATCATTACAATCATATAATCATTATCATAATAACCCTAATCAAATCAATAAAATTTAGATCAAAATCATAAAATCATCATTATTAAATCATATTGATTAATTAAATACAATTATAATTTTATTAATCAAAATAATCATATAAATAATTGTTATTATAATTATAAAAATTTTAAAAAAATATGTAAGAGAGTAATTATTATAATAGTTATCATAATAGTAATAAATATAATATTCAATACTCATCATATTTCAACTTTTCATTGTTATAGAAATATTCATTATCATTATTAGAATTAAAATAAATATTATAACAACCATAATATGCTATATGATAATAAAAAAATAATTAATAAAATAAAATATTACGCATAATCACAATAATCACCAAACGATATTCATTATTTTCGTTACAATAAAATCATTATCATAATAATTATCACATTAATAACAGTAATAATAAAAATAATAATTAGAATTATAATTTTTGTTAAAAATGTTCGTATAAAAGTAGGCTTAGTAAAATTTTTTAAATATAATTGTTATGTACACGGTGTTCAATAAGTTCGGATACACTTTCAAAATTTGTTAAAAAAATGAAAACATGTTTTTTTATTTTTTGGATTTATGTTATTGAAAGCTATGTTTACAAGGAACGTTTACAACATTTCTCTTGGAATGACCCCCCCTTTGTACTCATTAACGAGCTTCAAACGTTTCTCGAACGCGTCGCAGGCGGCACGCACGGACTGCATGGGCATTTCGTCCCAGATTTTGAGAATTACCGTCTTGAAATGATCCAAAGTGCTGACCTTGTATTCGTTCAGCTTCGCCATCATATAGGACCAAACAAAAAAGTCGAGAGGATTCAAGTCCGGGGAGCTGGGAGGCCACAAAGTTTTGTCCAGAAAGTCGGTTAAATTGTCCCGACACCAGGCTTGAACCACATTTGCCGTATGGGCTGGTGCACCGTCCTGCTGGAACACGTAGTGCTCATCGCCGTAGAGGCTTCGGAGACTGGGGACAACAACCTTTTCCAAAACCTCAGTTTTGTAGTACGCCGCGTTGATTTTGACGTTTTTTTCAATAAACACCAAGGGTAGCTTACCACGTTTGCATACTGCCCCCCAAACCATCACCGACGCGGCACTTTGGAACCGAGGGATGTTTATATTGGATTCAGGAATGCTGTCCCTCGATGGCGCCCACACCCGGTCATTTTGCACATTGTGCGGCTGCTGCAGCACGAACAGTTTCTCGTCCGAAAAAACAAACTCCTGACCAGCGTGCCGAGAGAGGATCCTCTTAGCTCGATCCAACCGCTTTTTGCTGGTAGCCTCCGAAACGCCATGGACCTTACGTTTTTTGTAAGGCCTGAAACCAAGGTCCTTGGTGAGTATGGTGTGAGCGGTTCCAATGGAAACGTTGAGATCTGCAGCCGTTTTCCGGATTGAGCGGTTCTTTTTGCGCCGAATTCGCTCCCTCACGATCTTGATGACCCGTGGCGTCCTCGCTGAACGCGGCCGACCGGATCTCGCACGGTCATTGGTCGAGGACGTCTCCCGGTATCGCCTGATGGTCGTGTAGACAAAGTTCCGCTTGACCCCATGCGATTTCAGCAGCCGGAATATATCGCCGGGTCGCTCACCGTTCAAAAAACGCTTAATTACGAAGTCCCGATACTCTTTCATCGCGCGTAACAAACAAACAACAACTAACAGAATGTCAACACCGCGCACATTCGGTAGCGTATGAATGAAGCTAAAGCTGACACCAATACCAATGCAGAATATGTACATGGCGCATACCTACGCAATGATGAAAACTTGTATTCGAACTTATTGAACACCGTGTATATAATTATTTTCGTAACAATAATAATGATGATGATAATAATAATAATAGTTAAAATTATACATTTTGTAAAATTTGTTCTCATAAAAAAAGTTTGAATAAAATTAGATTTTTTTTATTATAATATTATGATCATTGATTATATTTCAATATGAATAATAATTATAATTTAGTTAGTGATAAAATGATTCGAATAATAGCTCTCGTCAGTATTCAATGTTGAATTATTTCAATACTTCCAGTTTTGTTTGAAGTCAGAGCAACATGGGTGTGAAGTCAGAGCAACGAAAATCCATTAATTTTCACCATGAGTAGGAACCGCTGGAGGGGCTACAATGCAATAATATTACAGAATGCCACAATGTCTAATCCCGAAACTAATCCAATTGGATTTTAACCAACAGGTTATTAAACTGAAAACTGCTTTTAATAAACAAAAATATAAATACTCGACTGATTTATTAACAAAAATGTAGAGCATGTTCGAAATAAACATATTTATTTTCAGGGGTCTATTTAAAATCCAAATATATTCACATATATTTTTAAAACGAATAATTTTAAATCAAACATTGACGTAACGCTAATTTTTACATTTAATACGTTTGCAGCACATTTAACATTTATTTGGGACCAGAACAAATAAAAAATTACTTTTGAATTGACCTAAATATATTTGCTTTGACGATAGTTTTCTTCGCATGTAGTTTCCATAATACATCTCTTTTCGTTTAATTAATATGTATAGTTTAAAATTTATTTCATGATCGAAATCATCAAGTTTATTTTTACAAGTTATCAAGTAATCGGTACATTTAACAAGACCCCTAGCAACATTTGCAGATTTTCTTCTCAAAATTTATGACTTGGGTTCAAGAATAAATGTCTCTAGGCATTGAAAAATTGGTCAAATTTATGAAAACATATGCCTTACACTCAACAGAGTTGCAAATTTCCTATCTTTTCAGCAATGAGAACACAAAAATATTTTAGTTCAAAGTATTATCAAGCAAGAAAATTTTTTATATCCAATATCAATACTCTTCACTGACTGATATTTTATTCTCTTGGCTTCACTTGACAGCTCGAATCTGGCTCCACTTGACACTCACATTTTTTGAGTCTGTTTCTCCCTCCCAGGTTTGGACCGTTAATATCTCAGTCGTTTCTTCAAAGATTTACAAAATGTCTGGATCAATCGATCGGACATATTTCGTCGCTTCGATTCCAGTATTGAAAACTATTGATTTTTAACCTTAAACTATTGATAATAACGCGAATGCAAGGTTCTTATAACAACGGTTTTTTCTCCTTTTTCATGTATTTTTTTAATTTTTTTTATATAAGATTTACTGGCGGGACTCTAGAGTAGAAACCTGTACTCCAACCCACTATGCACAGTGGTTCCAACGTAGCAGGAAGGCGGTCATAAATAATTTTTTTTGATAGTTTCGTCATAAAACCATATGTCTTTAATGAATTTGGGGTCGCTGAGTCCAAATTTGAGGTCAAAAAGAACGGATCGATCCACCATGCAGTGATAAATGGCTTTTTTACCTTTCTTACAAATAAATTAATTATATCCCTTGAATTTTACGTTTATCATGGGTCATGTGTCTAGAAACGACATGAATCATGTTGGACCCATCATGTGACATCCCAAACGACATGAGAACTACCGAACAACTGAAATGGTATTGATATCATGTACTCAGACTCGTAATATTCGAGCATGCTCCGGATATTTTAATGGAAGTGGTAAGATTTTTTTATTGAAACACGCAAGAAAGGTCATATTTATCTGTTGTTCTCTTTTGCTGTGATAGCAATACTGCCCATAAAATCATATCTGTCCCATCTTAGCTTGATTTCCTATTCATATGGGACAGTTATGCTTTTATGGGCAGAATAGTTTATGAAAGTTCATTTCAATAAATTTATAAATAGACAAAAACAAATCTTTATTAACGAATTAATGAATCAATGTTAACTGATAATAAGCCAATGCATTACATGTATGCACTTATACGCATAATAAGTCCAATACGTCTTGAGAATGTTCCTCTTTTCTTTTCATTGATACCTGCCTTAGGCTAGTGATGAATGGATCAGAGCTTAACAATAATCTGTGTAACAAGTCTGTGTTGGTTGCTACTCGCGATATCTTGCGGGTATGGTTGAGACTAAACTGCTTGATGTTCTTGTTGTTTGATTCAGCTACCTCCTCTGATAGCTGCCCAATCGATGCTAGTGCGTAATCAATAACAGTTTCGCCATGTATTAAAACTTTGTGCACAGAAGGTGGTAGCTAATACCAAGGATACGTTTCAACCAACTTTCGTGCGGTGATAAATGCAAATTCTTTGAATTTGGTCTGCTTGATCATATAGCTCGAGCCAAGACACTCCGAAATTGTTCTGCATCGATCGATAAGCTCCTTATCCAATCCTGTTATTTCAGCTGATACCGCAGAATTCTTGAAAAACTTTCTTGCGGTATTTCCGTCGTTCGATGTTCCGCTTCCCCCAGCTCGAGGCTTATCGATTACCAAACCCATTTTCTCTCTGAACTCATCCTGAATACGTTTCTTTGCTTGTGCCACAGATTGTTTCTCTCCTGGTGTTCGAGCTTGCCATTTTTGAATACTGAAACGATATGAGACATGGATCAGATACTCAAAAAACCTTATCCAACAGTGAAGAGGTGATAAGCCAAATTCACAACCTTTTTCCAGAAGCCAAGACTTTTGTCGATATCGTTCATCTCTGTAGGCTTTGCACCGCAGAGGTAGCATCTGGTGAGAATACGGCATAGTACGATAAAAATAAAAGTAAATGAATAAAATAAACTAACAAAAATATCAAAATATCTCACCTGCTGGAAGGTGTACCGGATAAGGCGCTACAGCATTTCCCATCAACCATTGTTAATTGCAAACGATGATAGATTTGAAGAGTGTGGTCTTGTAAACAGATAATTGTCGGTTGCAAATTCTCAATTTTTTCTTTGAAACATCGCTCTTCCCGAACCTCCTATTTCTTAATCGTACACTACAGAAATCAACATGAATAGAAGGAATACAAAGCAAGCAAAACCACATTAATTCTAGTACACACACAAAACTGGTCAGTAATACTTAAATAAGCTATCGTGATGGAATCAGTCGTCTAGTATCTTCGCCATTAATGCCAGTACGTAGTAAATGCCACCATTTCTGAACTAGCGGCTCTCCATCCAACTACGCTGAATCCGGTGACGGAAGGTCTCTGCGGAACAGTTGAAGTCAAACAGAGCGTAGAGTTCATTGAAGCGCGATGACATGAATCGAATTGGATCGTGTTGGCCGTAGTTTGCAGCACGAGCTCCGAGCTGTAGAAAATTTCTTGTTCTCAGAACTCGTTCGGGAGCGTAGATAAAGAGTTCGGCCAGAATTCCGGGAGAGTCGGTTTCACCTAGTAGCACTTTTGCTGCGAAAACTGCTTGCATGACTGTACGCCTATGCTCCAGTGTTTCAATTCCCAAGAGTGAGCAACGATCCTGGTATGCTGGAAGGTTGACCGGATCATTCCACGGCAGATGACGGAGAGCATAACGAACAAATTTCCTTTGGACTGCTTCAATCCTCGCAATCCAGATTCCTTGATACGGGCACCACACAACGGCTCCAAATTCCAGAATAGAACGCACGAGAGAGCAGTACAATGCTTTCAGACAGGTGGGATCACGAAACTCGTCGGAGATCTTAAACATGAAACCGAGCTGTCTGTTGGCTTTGGTAATCATATCCGTGTAGTGTTGTCTAAATGTCAAACCGGAGTCAAGGGTGATTCCAAGGTCACGAACAGTATCAACTTTCTGCAGAGGTTGATTATTTATCATGTAATCAAATGCAATTGGGTTCAATTTTCGATGGAATGTGATAATGAAGCATTTGTTAACACTCAGAGTGAGGAAATTCCTGGAACACCACATTTCAAAGCTACTGATCAAGTGCTGTAGTCGTAAACAATCAGTGAAGCATCGCACAACCACATACATTTTCACATCGTCTGCATAACACCCCGTTGGAGGGAGAAAACACCCAACCCCCGTTAAAAAAAAAAAAAAACAGCAGGGCCCCCATGTTGCCCCCTGGAGTCCCCCCCCAAATAAAGTAAAGAACCCGATTTAGCCTGACCCGACTTCCCACAAGAGTACCCTGTCCGTTAGGTAAGATTTAAACCAACGAACTAATAATGGGGTGTGGAAGTAGTTCGCCTCCCCGCGGTGCACCCTGGAAACGTTAAGCTCCCCTTAACGGCTAAACGAACTACAACGGAGGAGGCGCCATTTGGCGCAGGATCCGGCAGGAAGCCGTAAGCGGTCGAGACATGGGAAACAGGGACGACCCTGGGGTAGCCGCCCCCAGACGTTCCTACCCCGGTCCTGGCCCTGGCTTTCTCGATCGGAGGAAGGACCATATGACGCGCGGTTCGGCAGGTACCGTAAGTGGTCGGGCAGGGAGATCGCGGACGATCTGGCGCGGACGTCCCGAACCCTGCTTGGATCCAGGAGCATCTCGATCGAATCAGCGTCAGGTCGGTGAAGCTAACTACTAAAGACCTATGTAGTTAGACATAGTGGGTGCGTAAAGCACACTAGCCCTCTCCCTGAAGTAATACCGAAAGGTGGTTCCGGGGAGGGCCGGGGCTGGAGGCACGGTTGGGTTTTTAGTGGGTCGAGGAGTTGGCGCCCTCACCCCCACACCCTGAGTTCTTCAGGAGTCTGTTTGCCGATTTTCCATCCCGTGTAAAAAAAAAAAAAAAAAAAAAAAAAAAAAAAAAAAAAAAAAAAAAAAAAAAAAAAAAAAAAAAAAAAAAAAAAAATTTTTTTAACACCCCCAATTTTTTTTAATTTCCCAAAAAAAAAATAAGGGCCCCCCCGGCAAAAACCGCCCTGAGACCCGTGTAAAAAACGCCGACTTGAGATCCAGCTTCCATATTCCGGAGACACGAGGAAACAAAAGGTGCAAGGTTGGTTGAAATCGATCTTCTGGGGTGAAATCCATGTTGTTCAGGAGAGATGTAGTGTCTGCAGCTAGCAAACAACAAGTCGTTCACGATGATCTCGAAGACTTTTGAGCAGGCACAGAGCGATGTGATTCCTCGATAATTTTCGGCATTTTGTTTATCTCCTTTCTTGAAAATCGGGAACATGAACGAAGATTTCCAACGTGTTGGATATTTTCCCTGGCGTAAGGAGATATTGAAAATCTTCAAAAGAGGAATCGTAAACACTGCAGTGCAATTCTTTAGTACACATGAAGGAATTCCGTCTGGTCCAGCCACGTTTGAGAGTTTCAGCTTCCGGATTGCTGATTCAACGAGGTCCAATGTAATCGCAGGAATATTGAAGTCGAACGCGTCTCTGGGAGTATCTCTGAGTGCTTCGCTAACTTGCTCCAATGCTGGCATGGTGTTATTGAATATTTGAAGTGCTCAGAAAGTAGATCACATTTGTCCACTGGTGTGCTGGCGATTCTGTCGCCGAGATGAATTTCAACCGGTAGCCCATTAACATTCCTTTTTGTGTTCACAAATGACCAGAACAACTTTGGGTTGCGCCGAAGGTTAGATTGGATTCGTTTTGAATAATTCTTGTAAAGAAGACGATTGTACTTTCGGTAATGGGTACTAGCTGTCGAGAAAATTCGCTTGGTGAATTGATTTCGGGTTTTGCAGTACTTGTGAAGAGCCTTCGATCTCACACGTTTTAGGTACCGTAAATGAGCATTAGACCAAGGAGGTTTACGAGCAGGTCTCCTCAGCGGAACAAAATCTGATATAGCCCGAGACACAACCTCATCAAAAAAATCTACCGCTTCATCGATAGTGGAACACGAGTCAAGGAACTGCCAATTGACTTGGGACATAGATTGGCTCATAGCAGCGAAATCAGTTCTACGGAAATTCAGGCCATGTGGATCAACGATGTTATCGAAGGTTATAGGTACTGATAGATTGATAGTAATCTCCAGCGCAGGATGATCGGCGTCGAGGTTAATTAACGGTTCGGAAGCTTCGACAACAGCACATTCCATTACGGCAGCTTCATTTGCCAACACAAGATCAAGCAGTCTCGAGTTACGATTTAACGTTGAATTTATTTGCGCTAAATTATGAAGGCTAAATCCATCCATCAAAGCACAGCAGACGGGTGGCATATGCGAACGAAGAACGTCAATTGTGGGATGACCAATCATGGGAACATTCCAAACCAACCCAGACTGGTTGTAATCGCCAAATAGTAAGGCGTAGTCGTTGTGATCTAAACGGGATAACACAGCGCCAATCGAACTGATATGGTTCTCAATGCTGCTTAAATCAGATTTCCTATCGGGAGGTAAGTACATTGCCCCGATACTTAACTTCCTTTGTGGAGTTGTTATCTGGACCCATAACTGTTCGAGCGAAGGGTTAATAGGATTGGGATCCAGGCAACTGTGAAGTCTTTTGGAAACTGCTATCAAGACGCCACCACCACGAGATTTTTTGCTATTTATGCGATTACGATCATTCCGAAAAACTGTGAACTGATCTCCAAATAGTTGAGCGGAATGAATTTGATCATTGAGCCAGGTTTCGGTTAGAACTATCACGTCGAAGTTGGACTCGATGGCAGCTAAGAAAAAGTCGTCTATTTTCGTTCGGAGACCACGAACATTCTGGTAATAAGCCAGTAGTCCGTGAAGCAAAGCAGGCGTGCAATCAGAGTGACTGGAATCGAAGGGCGCATCAGGTCTGACTGGGCAAATAATGGAGTCGTACTTGCCTGAAGAAGCGTTTTGGAAGACCCTCTCCCCACTCCCACACGTAGGCCCGGGACGGCTGCAGATCGCTGGCGGGAATGGCTCGACTACGGTGAGGGGATCGAGGGCTTTCACAATACTATTCTCGGTGCGTCCCAGCATTCCACTAACACAAGTTGTTTCTTGAGGTGCTGTTTTCAAACTTCCTTGAAATAAGCTGGAATCGGAGAGCAGATCAGGTCTTGTCGGGCTAGTAGGAAAGTCGTACTTGCCTGTAGTCGCGTTTTGGAAGGCCCTCTCCCCACACCCACACGTAGGGCCGGGACAGCTGCAGGTCGCTGGCTGGAATGGCACGACTGCGGTGGGGGGATCGAGAGCTTCCATTTCACTAAATTCGGTGCGTCCCGGTGTAAAAACAGGTGGTTGAATGTCATATCGTGTAGCATCAAATCGTTTTCCTTTGCAATTAATTAACGCTGCATTACAACTGCCGGTGGAGTACCCGTTGTAGGCGTCAGAAATATAGCGGAGGGCTTCCGAAATTTTTGAGTTGAATATTCCTCAAACTCACGGAACATTATGCCTTCCGGCCAAGTCGAAGGGTCAAGCGCGATTGTCTTCAGGGAAGGGTCCAAACCAATTTTGAAGGATATGAAGCTCATGTTGCTTGTATCCCTTCCTTTGGCCACCAGTTTGATAACCTCTGGGTCCTGGGACAAATCAAGGTTTGCTCGAATCAATGCCAAAATTTCCTCGTTGGTGACATCAGGACGTATTCGAGACAAATAGAGCCAAAATTTATTCACTGGTTGAGCGGTGATTGAAACGGACACTGCATTCTGGTCAACATGCTTAGAACCAGATTGACATTCGAACGCCTTTTGTTCTAAATCAGGTCCACGAGGTCGTTTGGCAGCTCGAGTTTGTCCGATTTGGGGCCATTGCCTGATCACTGGTGATTGCATACACGGTGCTGGATTATGCGACAACAGCTTTATCTCCGTATGTAAGCTACTGATTGCCTCAGTGAGAGACACCAACGGAGATTTTTCATCAGCCGCCTTAGTAATAGAGCGGAGATGTGAATTTTCAAATAGCTCGGCACATTTATCGCACATCCAAAACAAGTTTTTGCGATGCGGCGTGAAATAGCCTAAAAGTGCCCGTGACACATTTGAACATGTCATATGGAACATGCCATCGCAGTATCCTCGGCATGTGACAAATTCTATGCCAGTAATCGCTTCATCGCACTTGGCGCAATTTTTGTTTTCACTCATCGTTACACACGTGGTTTATCGTAATCGCCTTTAAGTATGCTCACATTATAAACTGATGACGAATTGGCCGGCAGTATCTTGTACTCGATGGGCATGGATTTTTCCATATAATTTTACTTCCAACAATCATCTGTAGAGGGCCATAAGAAGTCACAAACATGTTGCTATCCTGAATAGCTGGATCCGAAAAGCTTTGCTTATATTCTCCATGACCACTCGATCCATCGAATCCCCATTTGCCCGTCAAAATAGCAGCAGTTTCAATTGGCAGTTCATCCCAGGTTTTTTGAGGGAGTGACTCAATTATCCTCAAAGCCGTATGATTTAGTAAGTCCTGTAATTCAATTTCGGAGGCTGCTTCAGAGACCGTCATGTTTTCAGGATAACATTTACTTTTAGCTTTAAGTATTTTCTGGTATGACGGTAGTATTTCGCAACTGAACTTGTTATTTACAAACTTCCTGATAGTAAGGTATTGGCTCTTTGTCAGCTTCGTTTCTACTATCAGCGACACCACTTCATCTGAATCTATAGCTGGAGGTCTTGACATACATCTCATTCCTTAATTGCACGCTGAACGATATGCTGTAGTATCGGTTTTTGTCAACTCAGCGGTCCTTCTACGTTTTGAGCGAGGACTGCAGTCATCAAAGTCTTTCCTGGGTCGTCCACGTCCAGACGTAGCCATGTTAGCCCTATGATTATTCCAAGTAAGGCTGACATGCTCTAGTTCATTCAACCACGAAGAATTCTTTCGAATACACTCTTGCTTGACTCTTTGCCAGTAAACTGACAGTCGAGTGCATATATAATGTATGCGTGAGTGCAACCCGTCCAAATTAAAGTTTTGAGCATTAGGAATAACAGAGTACAGAGAATGTGATACTTGTTGTATCTTGTGAGCGTTTTTACCGATTTTTGTAGTCCAAATATCAAAGATTTGTAGTCCAAATTTCAAAGATCCTCTGAAATGTACATTTCATCTCTTAATTTATTAAAAATAAAACAAACACACTCACCCCTTCCCCTTTTTTTTTTTTTTTTTTTTTTATAAATAACCTACACGCCCCCGCATATTTCTATTTTTTCTTTACCAAAAATTAAAATTTTTTTTTTAATTTAAATACCCTCCCACCCTCCTCCCCCCCCTTCCCCCCCCTCTCTCTCCACCCCACAATACAAAAAAAACACCCACCCATATCCTGCCACTTTTCTTTTTGGTTAAATTTTAACCACAATTTTGTTCTTTTGGGGCCTTTTTTTCCCCCCGGCCCCGAGCCCAATGGCCCCTTTCCCATCCCCTACCAACCATCCCGTTACCTTCTTATAGGCAAATACTAAGAAGTAAGCAGCATTTTCCAAAACGACCATATCTTTGAAGATTGAATTTAATTTTTGCAACGAATATTTGTAAGCACTGAACCAGACCGACATTAATTTGCAGCAAACCGTTCCCTTGACGTCTATTATACAAAAACAAAGCTTATTAAAACGGATTGTTTTGTCAAAAAAGAAAAAAAAGAGCAGCTCAACATTTTCACAAACCTCATGTGCTCCCATAAAGATTGCTTTTTGTTTTTCTTTAGCCGATTGTAAATATTATTTCAGCACGTTTTGCCGTTCGTAGTTCGAATACGTTTTGCTGCCTGTTTTGTTGAGCTGACTGCTAACCGCCACCGACCGACGAGGGGAAGCCAAACTTGATACAGCAATAACAACAATACGCGGCGAGGTATTAAAACAAAAACTCATCGCGAGAAGCAAACAGTGCACTTGGAATGGGAACGTTTTGATAGATCAATCATAAGCCTGAATGGATCGAGCTCGGCGGAAAAAAAATATAACATGGCTCCGGCGCCCCATAATGAATGCCACATGATGATGAGAGCGCTTGTGCCAAATGCAGCGTACGTACAAAAACAGTTTCAGGAAAGTAGCGAACCGTAATAGCGTAAGTATGTCTACTCGTAATTAGTAGACCAACATCGCCGTCGTTGCCATATGGCAAAGTGCATGTTTGGTGGTGCATATGTTTACGCTAGATGGGAAAGCAAAAACAAACAATCGCGAGACGGGGCCGACTGCGAATGATTTGTTTTACTCAAATGAGGAATGTCATCACTATCGTCACTCGGCTTGAAGTAGTTTTATTGAACATTTTATACAGAAAGTAGCTCCGCTCCGTGACTTGAAGTCCGTGCACTACTGAGCTGTATACTTCAGATTTCGCACTCATTTAATTTACAAAGTTTGCTCTGCAATCGTTGAGGTTGAGCAACGTTGCGAAATGGACAAACAATGCAGAAGATAAAAGTACTTGGCAAAGAACGAATGAAGACTGCCATCATGAGGGCAAAACATTAGGAAGTGACTTTCGTATCATATCTCATCGAAAACAGCTACCCGATAACTCAACATCTGGTGAAAGCAACTACCCTCGTATTGCATATTAATGGCGGTATTTTACGATTGCTTGATTTGATACGATCGCAATCTTCGTCGCTCAAAATCGATGAACCAACGACCGTGGAAGATCTAGCCTCGAATGGAATATCTCGGCTGCATCTCATCTTATCGCATTTAATTGACAAATCCGTGAACCATTTGCTGCAAGACTAGCAGCATTATTTCATGGAAATTTGAGACACATATGGGTGCAAATTTTGCAACACGCACCTCGTGCGGTAATGAGAGGAAAAGGTGCTATATTTCGACGCTAGATATCGTCGACACAGCTGGATCATCTGAAAATCGAATCGCGCAGAATCAATCCTCGCGAGTCGATTTTTCCAGACCCCAACAGAGACGACAATATGCAACACTCCAACACCCATTTCCACGCAAGTAATAACAATAATAAGCCGGCGTAACAACCGACCAGCAATAATAAGAAACCGAGCGAAAGAAAATATTACTTGCAAGCGGATTAATGGTAATTTAATAAGAAGTCTGCGCAATGGCGAAAAAAGGAAAACAACATTAAAAGCATATAATTACAGCTCAAATTAATTATAAACGCTCGTGAGTGGTATTCGGTTTTCATTTCAGCCTTTTTAAACTGATTTGCTGCCGTTTGGCTTGCCCGGTCCGACCCCCGGCTCCCCCCGGCCACCGGGGGTCTTGGCTGGTGCCGGTCTCGCGAGGCTCTTATCTCGAAATTAGATTCCTGTTCGCTCCCCAGTCACGAAGGGGTTTCTGTGAAAGGGATCTAACCAGATCTGCCTACTCTGCACCGAGATAGGAGCGCTCGTTAAACGGTCGAGGCTCCACTTCTCTACACCACCCATCTTCTCACGAGCGAGCGGGAGCTCACTACATCGACAGCACCCGATCGACGGGTCCATCAGGCTGATAGCATCAGCAAACAGCGACAGTGCACTCGAGACCACACAACGGTCAACATACGGACCTTCACTACGGTCATATACGTTTTTAACATGTTTTGTCGTTAGAGTTTAAGTAAAATAAATAGTTCATAGTTGTACGTGTTTTTTTGTGTGCAATAAATCGTGTGTTCTAATTAGTTCTCGATGTGCGTATGTGATCTCTATTCAGTGAAGAAACAGCAAGGATTTCCAAAACAATAAAAGGGGAACCTAAAAAGAACACCTACTGTCCGCCGCCCAAAGTGCCCGAAAGGGATAGCTGTCGTTCGAGGACAATTGCTGCTAGCGCGCCGCTGGCTACGCTGTTCGCCATCTCCTGGTCCACCGCTCCCGCTCTGAGGTATTCAACATGGTCCATGCGAGCCGGATAGACGTCAAAGATGGTACCCATCTTCCCGGCAGGAATTCCTTCTCGCTAATCCGAGGATCAAATGGCGACGGCGCCATAGTAGCTGACTGGAGACAATCATTCAAGGCATTGTTAATGCCTCACGCCGATGTGAGTGAGGTTCCATTGTCTTACCCTTTCATCGATTATTCTACCGAGTCTTTTATATGTGCTACGGACAATCGCTTTGGAATTGCACCGAATGTTCTCCACAATCGTCGCATCGATTTCTGGATCGATTTGAGAGGATTTGGTCTGACGGAGACACAAGTTAGGCACCGAACATCTGATATTACGCCATCCTGCCTCATAAGTGCACGCAGTAGAGGACTACTATCAAGGAGAAATCACCATCCTGAACCCGCCATTGCCGTCGTTCCAATTGCTCGTAGGCGAATAATTCAACCGAATATCTGATGTCATCGGACATTTCATCAGCTCGTTTTACGGAGAAACTCCCACTTCAACACCAAACTTCAAAATACTAGGCAATCAATTTGCCTCAATCGGGATTTTCAACCATTGATCATCATGTCATCAGCCGAAAGGAAGCTGCGCGGGCAAGAACCGGAAACGAGCCGTCATCAAGTCTTTCTCGGAGATTTCCAGCTTCTACCAACTATCAAGCCGACCGAGACGAATTGGAAGTTCCAGTGCGATTGGAGAATTTAGTGAGGCTATGGAGCGAGTATAACACGGTGCAGACGGAACTCGAATCAATTGAAGAGGATGAGGAAGCATTGGATGCCTACGACAAGGAGAGACTGGATATCGAGCGCATGTATTATCGAGTCAAAATTTTGTCGCTAACATAATCGCCCATTCAACACACAAGCCTCTCAATCAAGGCCCCAGGACCCCTCTCCACCAATCTCACGTCAAACTCCCGGATGTAAAACTCCAGTATTTAGTGGGGACTTTCAAGGCTGGATGAATTTCCACGACATTTTTATATCGTTGGTGCACTCTTCGCCGAATTTGTCCACGATACAAAAAGTTTTATTACTTACGGTCATCTTTGCATGCAGAGATCTTACACCAACAACCCACCCGCTTCAGTCGCTCAAGCTGGTCAGCCAATCACTCAGCCCGATCCACCCAGACAGCCGAACTCCACCGAAGTCCCATCATCGTCAACCCCCACTGCTCACACCAGTTCCACTAGCTGTACTACACAGGGGGGAAGAAGAAGCAAGGTCTTGTTAGTGACTGCGATCATCATTCTCGAAGATGACGTTGGTAATGAGCATCTGGTTCGGGCTCTTCTCGATTCAGGTAGCGAATGCTGCTTTGCAACCGAACGAGTAAGTCAACGAATGAAAATTCGCCGTGCCCGAGCTGATCCTCCAATCGCTGGTATAGGGCAATCGTGCACTCAGTTGCGGTTCAAATTTCGTCCTCTGTGAAATCTCGCTACTCCGATTACACGAATGAGGTCGAACTGTTGATTCTCCCGAAGGTTACAGTTGATTTGCCATCCATCTCAGTCAATGTGTCGTCGTGGTCGCTGCTGACTGGAATACATTTAGCTGACCTAGCTTTCTATGAGCCCAGGCCAATAGACGTTGTTCTAAGAGCGGAGCTATTTTTTTAACAATTCAGCGTAGCGGGACGCATCATACTGGGTAATACTCTGCCGTGCCTGACCAATTCCGTCTTTGGTTGGATCATTTTGGGAAAGGTTGACGAACAGCAAGAACGACGCACAATAGCATGCAATTTCGTAACAATGGCAGATCTTTATCGTGACATCACACGTGTTTGGACCACTGTGGAGTATTCAGCGTCAGCCTACTCACCACAGGAGGCATTGTGTCAAAGGCACTTCTACAAAAATACTACTCGGGGAGAAGATGGCCGTAATCCTGTTGGGTTGCCACTCAAGGACGAAATCGTTAGCAAGCTAGGTGACAAGTGCCGCACAACCTTTCATCGATTTCACATGATCGAAGCACGGTTAAGCCGTAACCCACAGCTGGCGGAGGAATATAACAACTTCATGCAGGAATACTTTACTCTAGGGCACATGGACCGTATCGATGAACCGGATAATTCGTCTCGATCAACCTTCTTCCTCCCCCACCACCCAGTTATTCGGGTGGAGAGCAGCACTACACATGTGCGCGTCGTATTTGACGCTTCCTGTAAAAGTGCCACTTGATTTTCCCTTAATGACGCTATGTTAGTTGGTCTGGTCATACAAGAAAACCTCCGCTCCATACTTAAGCGGTCTCGATTGCATCATGTGGCACTAGTAGCAGATGTCGTTAAAATGTACCGCCAAATGCGCTTGCACTCTTTTGAAACTCACTGCACCGCATATTTTTTCGATTTTCTCCGTCAGAACCTATTACCGTGTATGAATTGAAAACTGTATGGCACCACGTCAGCACCGTTTTAATTTACCCGTGTCCTCAAGAAACTTGCTGAAGACGAAAGCGAAAACTATCCCATCGCAGCGAAATTCACCTGAAAGGAATTTTATGTAGATGATTTCTATTCGGGCGCTGACACAAATAAATAAGGCGTGGAATTACGTCAGCAAATGGATGGCATGTTCTCATCAGCAGGAATGAAGTTTCAAAAGTAGGCGAGCAACTGTCCTGCCACATTGGAAGGCATTTTGGAGGCTGACCGAGCCCTACAACCGTTGATCTGGACAAGGATCAATCGATCAAAACTCTCGGCCTATACTGGGAGCTCAGCCTAACGGGTGACGCTCTCTCGGATTGCCAAGCTCTTCGATCCATTGGGTTTGGTTGGTCCAGTGGTACTGGTTGCAAAATCTTCATGCAAGCATTGTGGACGCTGAAGGAAGAAGATGGAAAACCGTGGAATTGGGATCCTGAGCTACCCCAGCCGATGGTAGATCGTTGGAACTCGCACCGCTCTCAGCTCTCTTTATTGAACGACATTCGGATTGATCGTTTCATCTAGCTTTTAACCCGATCTCATTGAAGTTACACTTATTTTCTGACGCATCTAAAGATGCTCACGGCTGCTGCTGCTACATTCGGTCAGTGAACTCATCGGGTGAAATGAAGGTCGTTCTGCTGACGTCACGCTCAAAGGTGGCACCACTCAAGCAACAAACCATTTCACGTCTGGAGTTATGTGTCGCACTTATGGCAGCTGAACTATACACAAAGGTACGAAGCGCACTGCGGATCATCGACACGGCTTTCTTCTGGGTGGACTCGAAGATTGTGCTGAGCTGGTTGCAGGTTTCACCATCAAGCTGGACAACGTTCGATGCAAATATTTTGCATTCAGCGATCAACTCCAGACTGTCAGTGGAACTTTGTTCCTGGTAGCTAGAATCCCGCAGACCACATTTCGAGAAGACTATCGCCAATGGAGCTGTTGCACTACAAGTTTTAGTGGGAGGGTCTTGAATAGCTTAAAAAGGAAAGGAATTTGTGGCCTCTGCGATCTTTGGAGCTAACTGCTCATTCAGAAGCTACCAAAGAAGCACGGAAGACGTTAGCAGCAGGCCAGCAACGCCGGAAGAACCTTAGTTCTTAGAGAATCTTGTCTCTAAGTTCTCCAAATATCACCGCCTTCTTCGAGTCATGGCATACTGCAAACGGATTTTCACGAACGTTCGACTTCCGAAAGGAGAAAAAATTCTTGGTTCTCCACCCACAACAGCTGAAATCCACAACGTTTAGCTCTCCTTCGTACAACTAGTACAGTGAGAATGTTTCCCTGACGAGTGGAAGGCTCTTCAACAGCAGCAACCTGTTTCGTCCAAATCTCGCCTTCTCCGTTTCAATCCGATGATTGACGTCGACAACGTCATGCGCATCGGTGGTCGTTTGGGTCAACCGGCACAACCCTACCATTTGAAACACCATATCCTGTTGCAAGTGTCACATCCAATGACAAAACTGCTGGTCCGCTGCCACCATGAACGTCAGCTCCACGCAGCAACATAGCTTCTATTGAACACGATTCGACTGCGCTTCTGGCTTTTGGGTGGTCGAAACATTATACGCCGAGTCGTTCACGAATGCACTACTTGTTTTCGTGCTAAACCGAAGTTGGTGGAACAATACATGGCGGAGCTCCCATATCAGAGAGTCATCGCATCCAGGCCATTCTCCATCGTCGGGGTTGACTTCTGGGATCCGACCTATCTTCAACCTCGTCATCGCCGAGACGCACCTCCGAAAGCATAGGTGTGTGTGTTTCCGTTTGTTTTTGAACGAAAGCGGTACATTTAGAGCTGGTTCTTGACCTCAGCACCGTTAAATTTATGAAGCTCTTCGCCGCTTTGCGTCCTTTCGTGGTCTACCCTCCGATGTGTTTTCGGACAACGGCAAAAATTGTGTCGGGGCTGCCAACGATCTCCGCAAACTATTGCGCAACGACGAATTTAAGTCTGCGAATCAACTCGAATCTTCGACCACTGGATTTCGGTGGCACTTCAACCCCCCTAGAGGATCACACTTGGGCGGTCTCTGGGAGGCAGCAATACACTCAGCTCAAAAACATTTTATTCGTGTGTTGGGCGAAAGGCTTTTGCGTTTCGACGACATGGAGACTCTGCTAACTCAAATTGAGTGCTGCTTGAACTCACGTCCACTGACGAAGCTCACCGATGATCCCGAAGATTTGCAAGCGCTCACGCCAGGCCACTTTCTGGTTGGTAGTGCTCTTCAATCTGTGCCAGACTTCAACTACGACAACATTCCCCTCAACCGTTTGCATCACTGGCAACTGGTGCAAAAAATTCTCCAGGATTTGTGGAAACGTTGGCACGTAGAGTACCTTACTTCGCTTCAGCCTCGCACCAAGTGGTGCAACCCACCAGTCGAAATTCGCAAGAATCAGCTCGTCATCATCGCAGATGAGAATCAGCCACCAATGCGCTGGGTGATGGCAAGAGTGCACGATCTGCATCCAGGAAAGGACGGAGTGACACGAGTTGTCACGCTCCAGACAGCCAACAGTTTCCTCACGCGCCCTGTGGCGAAAATCGGTCTTCTCCCAATTCCAACACCATCTGAACCCGAATCTATCCCGCTCATGGAAGTGACATCGGCACCTCTAACAGCACCGCAGCCGCGGTCGGGCTAGAGGTTTCCTCTGAAGGATCAACCTGGCCATAATTCTGCAACAAATTCAACCATCGGGACGGTTTCCGCAGGGCGGATCAACCAGCACACTTCAACGTAGATGAATGATACAAGGCCCTTAAACGTAAGGGTCCAGGTAAGGACCTCTCCAATACTCTCTAGCCATTTGAAACCCTCTACCGGGGTCTTCTTTTCCATGTTCTGCTACTTGGCCAACCGATCTACGCTTCATCTTACTCGGAGACGCACCTAGGATAACGTTCTCACACGCTGGCCGAGTCACCACTGCTTCATCCTGCAAGCTTCTCTGAAATGGACATTTCAGCCGGGGGCATGATGTTCGCTCCCCAGTCACGAAGGGGTTTCTGTGAAAGGGATCTAACCAGATCTGCCTACTCTGCACCGAGATAGGAGCGCTCGTTAAACGGTCGAGGCTCCACTTCTCTACACCACCCATCTTCTCACGAGCGAGCGGGAGCTCACTACATCGACAGCACCCGATCGACGGGTCCATCAGGCTGATAGCATCAGCAAACAGCGACAGTGCACTCGAGACCACACAACGGTCAACATGCGGACCTTCACTACGGTCATATACGTTTTTAACATGTTTTGTCGTTAGAGTTTAAGTAAAATAAATAGTTAATAGTTCTACGTGTTTTTTGTGTGCAATAAATCGTGTGTTTAATTAGTTCTCGACGTGCGTATGTGTTTTCTGTTCAGTGAAGAAAGAGCAAGGATTTCCAAAACAATAAAAGGGGAACCTAAAAAGAATACCTACTATCCGCCGCCCAAAGTGCCCGAAAGGGAAAGCTGTCGTTCGAGGACAATTGCTGCTAGCGCGCCGCTGGCTACGCTGTTCGCCATCTCCTGGTCCACCGCTCCGCTCTGAGGTATTCAACACCCCCCCCCAGCAACCATCAAAGTAACCCAAGAATCAGCCAACAAAAAATAACTGCTCCATCAGTCCAACAATAACCGGGATGGCGAAAAAACGGCGCCAACTCCGTTCAAAAGTGTGCGCGTTCAAAGAACGGCACCCCACCGCGTCGAAAACGGACATCGTGCGGCACTTTGTGGACGCCAAATACGCCCGTTCCGGCATCTACAACATCTTGGCACTATTAGACAACAATCAGTGCATCGAAAGAATCGACGACCCTGAGTGACAAGAAGCTCCAAAGGAATGCTGAAGAGGAAGACCGAGGGAAAAGTGGCTACATTGCTACGTGCGCTTGGTCGGGACGTCGGTTCAACCGACCAAACAGTGAAAAAGTACCTGACAAACATGAACATACATGTCAGGAAGCGGAAGTCGCGTCCACTGGTTTCGGAGCTGCAGGAAATGACGCAGCGGAAGCGGCTGAATAAAATGGTCAACTCGATTTTCCCGGCGAATCGCGACGTGGCAGTGGTGATGGACGACGAGACCTATCTCACCCAACGATGGCAACGACTGGCAGGGCACTTCGTATTTTACCTCCCCAAGAAAGGAAGTGAGCTCCGAGGTGAAGTTCATTTCACACACCAAGTTCCCCAAGAAGGTGCTGCTTTGGCTGACAATCAGCGAGAAAGGGATGTCAAAACCGCTCTTCTTTCGCTCCGGACTGGCCGTGAAAGGGGAAATTTATAGTACGAAATGCCTGCCGGAAGTTGCGTCGATCATCAATAAATACCATAAGGGCGAAGACGCGGTGTTCTGGCCGAACATTTGGTGTTCGGCTGAATATCGATGTGATACCCAAGTCAGCGAACCCGCCCAACGTCCCCCAGCTGCGACCCATCCAGAATTTCTGGGCCAACCTGAAGCGTAAGATCTTCTCCAACAATTTTGTCGCAAAAACTGAGGAGGAATTGATAAATAAAACGAAGAAAGAACTAGAAAACATGCCGTCACGCATGTTCCGATAAACTGCTGGAAGGCCGCTCGCAAGGGCGTAGATTTTTTTTTGCAAGTAAGTTTAAATAATTACCTTTCATGGGAACTTTATCAAAAGCAATTATCTGTCTTTGCTTTTTTTATTACCATCCGAATAAAGTCAATTTTTTTTAATGCAAACGTTATGATAAAAATGTCAACGGTCATTCATGTTCCCATCATCTATTCATCTGCTACAAAGCCGCGCATGATACAGTTAACCGAAAAGAGCCATGGACTCGAGACTATCACGAGAAGCTGACCAGACTCGGTTGAAGATAAATACGTCCAAAACGAAGTACATGCTGGCAGGCGGAACCGGACCACGACAGGACCCGGCTGGGCAGCAGTGTAACGATCGACGGCGATGAGTTCGAGGTAGTCGATGAATTTGTCTATCTCGGCTCACTGGTTACTGCGGACAACGATAACAGCCGTGAGATCCGGAGGCGGATTATCAGTGGAAGTCGTTCCTACTATGGGCTCCACAAGCAACTACGGTCAAACAGACTTAGCTCCCGTACGAAGTGCATCCTGTACAAAACGCTAATAAGACCGGTTGTTCTCTACGGGCATGAGACGTGGACAATGCTTGAAGAGGACCTGCGAGCACTCGGAGTTTTTGAGCGACGGGTGTTAAGAACCATCTTTGGTGGAGTACAGGAGGACGGACTATGGAGGCGAAGGATGAACCATGAGCTCGCGCAACTCGCCGGCGAACCCAGTATTCATAAGGTGGCAAAAGCTGGAAGGATACGCTGGGCAGGACATGTTGCGAGAATGCCGGGCAACTATCCTGCAAAAATGGTGTTCGACGGGGAATCCGGTTGGTACAAGACGACGTGGGGCGCAACGAGCAAGATGGTCAGACCAGGTGGAGCAAGACCTAGGGGGTACAAGGTGCCCAAGGGATTGGAGAGGAGCAGCCACGAATCGGGCATTATGGAGGGATATTGTGTATCAGGCTATGTTATAGTATCGTGACGTTATGCCATGTAAATAA